>JAUELC010155626.1:0-11224 GCA_031471745.1 Cryptochiton stelleri
AAGGATGGCACTTAACCCATAAATAAGCTTGGTCACAATATTTCTTTTTTTGCAGCCTTTGAAGGTTAAAACATAAAAGCAAATATGACAGATTTTCAGTCAAAACTTGAACTACAAGCTTAACCCTCTTCAGTATACAGCGCATATAACATTTC
This sequence comes from Cryptochiton stelleri, assembly GCA_031471745.1. NCBI lineage: Eukaryota > Metazoa > Mollusca > Polyplacophora > Chitonida > Mopaliidae > Cryptochiton > Cryptochiton stelleri. The sequence goes on from JAUELC010155626.1 coordinate 156, forward strand.
GAGGCTGCTTGTCTATCATAGGTATAAGAGATGTCAATCGTGGATCTTGAGGGGTTTTTCATGAGGTTTCTTCCCGGTTTTCCCCCAAACAGTGCAATATAAGTAAAATACCATTGAGTACCAGCGTTAAACACCAATTAAAGAAACATCATACAAAATACTGCCATAATTCACCTTTTCACCTGCTCACGAAAAACATCAAACACATAAACTAAATCATTAAAATATAATTTATTTCTTTAAACAAATCATCACAAAGACAATTTGATGGAAATAATACTCGGGTTTTTCATGGTATAAATAGTTTTTTTGTAAAACAAGAAATACCCTGATGTCGTAAATTAGAACACAACAGATAGCACTATGTAATACTTAACCCGCTTCAATCAGCAACTACAGTATCATTAACTCATTGTGCTTCATGGCCTCAACAATATTGACCTCACATATTATTTTAATAATTACCATGTCATTATAAAAGTCATTATCATTACCATAATCAACTTGAAATTTTCAACATTAAAACCATCAACATTGCCTTAATAATACTGAACTCTTAGGTGGAATTTTCATTATCACCGTACCATTATAAAAGTCATTAGCATTAACATAATCAGCATTGAAATCATAAACCTTAAAACCATCAACATTGCCTTAATAGTATTGACTCCATACATTTAATTTTCATGATCACCGTATCACTAATAAAGTCATTATCATTACCATAGTCAACAGTGACATTTTCAACATGAAAACCATCAATATTGCCTTAATAATATTGACCCTATACATGTAATCTTCATTATCACTGTGGTTTGTGGTCATTTTCGTTTTTTTAGACCAGAGTCGTCATATTTGTATTAGTTTTGTTTCGTCATGGTTGTCATTTTTTTTATAATAGACACATGCTAATTTTTCAATCGTTACAACATCTATTTTAACGTTATTATAATCACAACAATTCCAAGGCTGGAGCTGGTAAAACTGTGTTTTACAGATGCAAGACAACTGGACATGACGCAAATTGGGGTAGATACAATGATAGGTGTGACAGAAAATGACTGTTCGATGTGTCATATTTTCTGATTGTTTAAACCGAATGATTTCCTACTCAGTTGGTATCCTTTTATAAAACACTTTGAAAATAATCTTTCTTGATCATATTTGAGAATTCTTTTCTGTCCTGTGCTTGTCATTGTTTGTTGCCAGTGGCTTCGAGGGTGGTTTCTGTCACCCATTGTGATGGCACACCGTCGTATGAGTGAAGTAACATCAAGTACGGCGTTAAACCCCAATCAAACAATGATTATAAAATGCTAAAGCAGGCAAATGCATTTTTTCGTGTAAACAAAAAGTTAATACCACGATATCTCCACCATTAGCTGGTACACAACAATGTATATCCTAACTGGCCACTCCAAAATTGATACTTTTACACGAAAATCTCCCAAAAGTGCACAAAGTTGTGCGTGAAAACGTTCTACTCGAGCCACTATTACTCTTGTCTGTTGATTAAACAAATCATTTGCCTCCTGCTGGTGATTTTGCTAAATTATTAGACTCGAGTGATATTAAACGTAAAAACATAGTCTCTCGTTGGATAACATCTGTATCATTAAGAGAAATTAGCAACTTGATAATTTCTCAGCCTCTGTATACAATTTAAGTTCAAAGTTCACAAAACCACAATCTCACACCAATGAGTCCATTGGCATCACAGTCTAATAAATACAATTGTCATGTTGTAAATCTAATAAACAACCCTCGGAAATCTGTTTAATGTTACAAAGATTGCAACTCTCAAACTCACATATTGGTTCAAGCCTGGTTCAACACATATACATTTATTCTCCTGTCAATTCACACCATTGTATCGGAAATCTATTAAGTCAGCTCTGGAATACACATCGCGTCTTTACGATATTTTGAAAATACCGAAGTAATTATTGTTGCTCGAGAGGAAGACCGATGCCATGTCGGAGACATTCACAAATAATATGTCCCCGATGTTCAACTTAATGGCAGCTTGGAGACGAATTGGTTGGACAATTTCTACATCAGTGACGTTAATTTTTGTCGTCTGTGTGCATACAACTGCTTCGGCTTTAGCTACGTTGTCTGGTGACGCCCGGAACAAGCATTGTACAAAACGCGTAATGACGTTAGACGTTGGACGGAAAGTCAGTTGACAGTAGACGTTGTAGATGCCGGACTGCGTCACTTCCAGTCCTCCATATTGTGGTCGGTAAACAATCTCAGCTGATTTATGACCAGTACCGTGGGAGAAAGGTGTGTTTTCACGCCATGGTAGTTTACTTTGGTTTTTTTCTATAAAAAATAAAAAAAAATAAAAAAAATGTTGTTATTGGTCGCACCATATTAAGAGAATAACAGGAATAATCTTGAGACAAAGTGTGTCCCGACGCGACACTTAATTCCTCCCCCTGTCACGCTAGCGCCATATTTCTGGTCAAACCTGGACGAGATAACCATGGAGAGTTAGCCATGGTGTTATATACCCCTGCACACAACCCGCACATTGAAATACCATGCGGAAGACAGGAAAAGTCAATGAAGTAACAATGAAGCTTTTCAGGCCCGTTCACACGGCAACATTTAAACCGGCTTAAATGCTGAAGTGGCTTAAAGCCGGTTTGACGCTGCCTGTGTGAACGTACACCCGGTGTTTTTAAACCGGTTTAACTCGACCCACTCCCTACGTGGCTTAGAAAATTTAAACCGGCTTATAGTGCTCGTGTGAACGGACCTGGCTCAAATGCCCCGGATATACAATAGACGCTGGGACTCGCAAAGGAGTGACCACTATGTTATCAAAATTAAACCGGCTTCAGCCAGTCCGTGTGAACAGGCACATATACGGTCGTAGTGAGTTTGAAACTAGTTCCTGTGTCGATTTGTTTTAGTACTGTGACTGTTACTTCCCTAATAAGGAATCCCTTTCCAGGAGACATTTTCGTTACAAATATTTATATACTTGTTTCTGAGGGTTTTTCTAGAACATGAGGTGGTTTATCGATTTTTTAGTAATCGCCCACCCTGTGCCAGTGTGATTATCTTTAGAAATATGCTTATTTTGTTGGCTGGTGTTTTACCCCACAAGCCTACTTAACGTTATTTCACTTATATGAGACAACTATGAAAGCTGCCCCACTGGAATAGTTATGCCGAAGGCAGCAGGGCTCCAAACCAAGGTCCTCCAACACCTTAAAACAGAGCGCCTGGCGATTTAAAATAACGAACGATTTGTCTGAACTTTTTGATTTGTTTGCTTGTTTGTTTGATTTGGGGTTTTACGTCGTAATTAATGTTCTTTCAATCATATGACGTCTAGCCAGCCCAATGGGTGAAGGAAACCACCTCAAGTCCATTGGCAACAAACAATGACAAAATACAAGACAACCACAGGACATAACAGGATGCCACAGCAGATCGACTGCATGTTGCCCCTTAGCTCGGAGAGCACCAGGGCAACATGAAGCTATCTCCAGCCTCCCGGTGTTCTGTTTGAACCATCTTGTTATCTAACCGGCGAACCATGCACTGATTATGAACAGACCCCTTTATCTCAGGATAATATTATCGGTTGTTAAAATAGGGATCCAATCAAAATAAAGTGAAAGGACATTAACACTCCTACTTAAACTTACTCAAAGCAACCCAGTCCAGGTATAAATGGGCGGAAGGCATTATCTGGCGCCGACAATCCCGGTCTAGAAAAGTGGAGAAAACAAAACACATTAGTCGAAGGGCCTACTTATTGTTTAGAGCTGGAGTCGTGGTGGGGAGCAAAGTTCGAGCGAATGACTGGTGTTCAACTTGAATTTTCATACATAACTTGTTGTTAATTACGCCGTGCTCAAGGCTGCTCACTTATTGGACATCGGTGCCAGTATTAATGATGGGAGAATCCACCCAGTCCACACAGCATGTCACTTGAATCTTCCTCATTGGAATGTTTTCTGGTGAAGCTAAAGGACGACTCGAATTCATGAATTAGTACCACATTGATGAGATGAATACAACTCAGGAGCAAAACGCTGTATAATCTAAAATATGTATCCAAGAATAACAGTTGTTTGTCGTTTGGTTGCAGAGGGCAGCATCTGAATTACCACCTATGCTGTCTACGTTTCAAGATAATCTACAATTATTGCCATGGCAACCAGTTTGATGGTTTGTTTCCTTTGGGGTTTTACGCCCTACTTCGCAGTATGGTTATTTCAAGCGGCGTGCCAGCCCAACTTGTGAAGGAAACCACACTCGGCCGCACTGGCATCAAACAATGACAAAATACGCCAGTGTGTTAATTTGTTTACCCTCATTGACTGAGTTAATGTTGAGTTTAACGTAAATGTTTCATTGACGTTTCATTCAACCAGTTGACAATTCTTTGTTTACATTTTTTACGTCCTCAGGATTCCCCTGAAACGTTCGCCTGCTCTCTGTTTCGGGAACATCCTTTCTCTCATACTTCCGTTGTTTGTTTTGACCGTTTGTTGTGTTATTATCTGAGCGATAAATAAAGCTCAATGACATCTCATATCGAGTTACGTTTGGTGTCTAATCCTTGTACTTCGGATTCGAGGTACTTCTCTCTCAACTGGCATAGAAGAAAGGCACAAAACATTGTGCAATGAGTGTGCGAATCTGCAGTACAAGACACCGCCAAAACAAACTTTAACTCAGAGAGCATATGGTCAAAAGCCTTCCCCCCCTGCAAACCACTCACTGGCTGAAAAAGTGCCTCAAATATGTTTGTATTTGGAAAGCGTTACCATTTCATGACAAAGTTAACTTGTGGTTCGCGATTTTGCCACACTGAACTAAAATACCAATGTGAAGTTTTTATAGAAACTTACCAAAAGAGTTCGTCTGAGGATGACTGCGACCAAGATGATCCTTAAACAAAAACAAAAGAAACATAGCTCAGTAAATCCCCAAAATCATATGAAAATATGCCTGTAATGTTTATTCCTGGTGAGGTTGTGTGAGATTTCTGTGCCCGTTTGCTCCCTTAGTTAAGCCACAGGGCAACAGGAAGCAGATCTTCTGTGGTGTCTTACACTGTAATATTGCTCGCTTTGTCTTATTGTACCATATTTTGCGTTCTGTGCTTGTCTTGTCATTGTTTTTAGCCAGGTCACGTCGAGTCACCCATTGGGCTGGCACGCATTCATATGAGTGAAATAACATTTCATACGGCGTGAAACCCCAATCAAACAAACAAACAAACAAATATGCATTTTTAGCTTCACAGTTCGAATAGTGTATATGAAGAACATAACAAGTCGAAGGTATTCACAATTCGCCATACGTCTACAAATCATATGAATCGATTTCCAATAACTACACATATATTTATATTCGAATAAAATCAATAAATAAGTGAAACAATAAAGACATAATGCCATATATTACTTATAGAAGAAATAGTAAAAGAATAGTAACCATACCGAGGTTGTGCTATCGCCTTGCCTGTCATCGTTGCCATCAAGGCGGTCTCTTTTTGGCACCAAATTTGCTCCCATGAAATCTATATCTTCGTCGGTACACCAAACTGTTTCTAAATTGTCTTGTCTAATAGAAAGACCGAAGATGAATCCCACAGATAATGAAATCGACAATAATATGAAACCGGCTAGAATATAAATAATATTTCGGTTTACATGGCAATATCCACCTGATTTTGGCCTTACAGAATCAACTTCCAATCTCTGTTCTGGCCTATATGTCCAATTGTCTGACACGTTAGACAACTGGCGTCCAATTGAAGACCTAGCCATGATTGTCAATACTGGAACGGTATTTTGTTTCTTTTTTTCAATTATTTTCCGTAAAGTAAAACGTCACAGTGACTTCAGTAATACATGCTCTCTGACTTCATCAATATAAAAACAAAAGTCTCCTAACCGGAAGTATCCCAAGGCTTCGTCCCCCAGAGAAAGTATCTCCCATAAAATAAATAATTTTACTTGTTATATCCGTCTTCTGGTTATTTATTTCCGTTTTATTATAGAACATATAACATCTTAGTTGGTTGAAAATTTTGAAATCGGTGAACGTTCTCTGGAACTTAAAACGTAAGGTTGCTTGTTTACTATATGTCCAGGTGAAGAGGTTGGGTTATTCGAAAGGTGTAGGTCAGCGTTTGTTCGCTTCCGTGTATCAGGGAATTTACTATGACTTTATTTCATTGGGGGTGTTGAAACTGAAACAAAAAGAATGAATAACAAGGTAAAACAAGTGTGTGGATGGATAACAAAGCAAGTGGCAGCATTGTCAATTAGTACGAAAACTGAACTTCGGTGAATATAGGCTCCGAAAGCAACGATTTATTTGATGTCAAACTAGCTTGTATCACCCACTGCTAAATGAAGACGTGTTTGTTTGTGTGGTATCCCGCAAACACGTCTTCCTTTAGCAGTGGTTGATACAAGCTATTCTGTACATCATAGAAACCGCTGCTGCAGGAGCGTACGGTGATTATAGCGGCAGGGGTAACATGACTGAAAAATGAACAAAAATATAAAATAAACGATGACAAGATAAAAGACAAAAACAGGACACAAAACATGGTGCAATAAGACAACGTGTGCACGGCAAATTTACAGTGCTTGAATCCACGAGAGTTGCGCTTCGTGTTGTCCCTTACTCATTGAGCACCAGGGCACATGACGCCCCCACCAACCACCCGGTGTAGTATATATGTATAGCCGGTTTGGATATCGTTATATATAGTATATACAGTAGGTGATATATACCTTAATACAGCGCATCGGAAGTGTGTTCGTAAAGTAGGCCATGTAGGCAAGCCCGTATCATAGCACAGAGAGAAATGAAAGTAACTACGTACGCTCGGTCAATAAATAAAGAGTAAAATATGACAACTAAACTCCAAGGAAACTTGAACAATTCATGGTTGTAGATCTCCAGCTGTTCCTTCCTCGAATCACTCCATATGAGAACGGTGTACAATTCGCAAACGCCCAATGTAGACTAAGTTATAACTGTTGGCTTAATGTAAATAATATAAATATAACTTGAGGGGAAGCCCCTTCAACCCCCACCATGACGTCACAACTCTATAATTCCCTCCAATCAGAATGCTTATAAATGATTGGAATTTTCCCACGAGCTTTCGATCTCTCTCACGTATCGTGACCTATATGTATGAACTACATATTTATACAGCATTCATTATTAGACGCTTGCATATTATTTTATTTAGATTTTGGAGGTTTTGTAGCCAGCTTGTCACATTATCTTCACACTGATGTCATCTTGTCATCTTGGGATAGTAAAATTAGGTCAGTCAGTCAGTCAGAGAGTCTACGCGCCAATTTCAGTGTTAGGGTGATTGAATGGGGTTCGGTAAATGAATATTCAAATATAACGAAAATATTTCTGTTCAGTTATTGTAGTTTTTTTTAAGTCGCAGGCAAAATGGTTCTAAATATATGTATACCTCTCTCATATAGACCTTTTATAGCCCTCAAACACAATGAAAAATATTAACGACTTTGGCCTACTGGCAACGGATAAACTACCTTCTCTTTTATCTAACTTATAATTCTTAGTATCCTTAGTTGATAGACTTTTGAGTTAAATCCGGTCTTTTAATCATACTCTTTATGACTTAAGGTTTACAAAGCCTATTTGGTAAGCTTACAAGGCTATACAATTGAACTTACCATTACATTTTATGTTAACAGGTTATGCGCTTCGTGTGTCATATCCCTGTACCTTGCAAATAACTACATACTAATATAGGTATGTCCTTGTCTCGGGTGTATTGAGGTTACCCATAATAATTCGAGATTAAGGTCCATTTGAAATCTTTTTGATACGATTTATCGTCATCCCTGTGCCAGGAATTTCCTAAGAAATATATATTAACCCAAGTATTTAAAGCTAAGAAAATAATACGTCTACAACCGTAAAGTATCGTGTAGAAATGCATTCATTGTTTTGCAAACGTAATATAATATTGGGTATCAATTTTAAATGAATAAAAATTAAAATCACATAAGTATAAAAAAATTAGGTTTTTTCAACAAATTCTGATTGCCTCAACTTTAACAAGTTATGAACTTTGTTAATAAATTAAAACAGTTACGTTGAAATAAAAAAGTATTCAATGGGTAAAAGGCTTGTAAGAGTGAGAGGAAATCCTGTCATAGTTTGAATTCAACGTAAAGATGGTCGGCCACTTTTCCTCATATGTATCAACAAAGACTTTGATCCCGGCGCGGTGAATGACCTTGCGTGTAACGAGTCAACATTTTGAATCTTTCAAGGGGTGGGGCTTATAACCGTTGACTTGGAGTAACGTCGTGCAAAGCGTGGTATATAGATTTGACAGAAAGCTGACATATCCTCCATTAAAAATTCTGTCAGTACTTTGAGTTTCAGTGTTTATTTGGGGGGTTATTTTCAAACTTTCCCTTAACCTTCTAAGTACAAGGCCTGTCATATATTTCGTGTCTGACCTATAGGTATATTGTTACGCGTGTTCAATTTATTTGTGTCTAGGATTTCACGGTCTGATACACCTGATCATAAATACCCAGGAATATCCCACACAAACTGGACATTTCGGTCAGTTACAAAACGTTTTAGCGCAGTTTCAGAAAACTGTGTGTTTCACAAGACACAGAAAACCATGAAAACACAGAAGTCTATAGAGATAGTCCGTATACAGATTTTGTTTTTTAGCTTTTCTTCCCCTTAAAGGAAATGTGTCTTTTCGTATATTTGAAACTATTCATATACCGTTGCGCTTTGTGTTGATAATTTGTTTTAACTGGTTTAATATAGTAGGCCTCTACACTTGCTCGTATAGCATTATGGTTTATAGTACATGCTACTACTATAATATTAATATAATAACTATGTATAGAGGAAACAAAAATGTTGTTCTTCCCTGTGGTCCTAAGGACATCTTAAATCACATATATACTAACATTTTATTTACTATAAATAGCGATTAATATTTAATACGATATTAATAAAAATATGAGCATCAAATTATCAAACTAAATCATCTTTAAAGTACGAGAGTGTGTGTGTGTGAGTGTGGGAGGGGGTCCACAGTTCAACCCAATAACCTGTGTAAATAAGACCCCCCAACCTCCCGATTTACCTCTCCCCCCGAGGGTACAACCCTCTAGCACAGTCCGAGTATTAGGGTACATTGCAATAGTACGAAAATATTTTTTTTTAGGTTATAATGATTTTGACATAAAATATAGGTCGATATATATGCATATTTATTAATTTATTTATTTTTGTATATTAATTAAGTTTTACTCAATAAACCTAAACTAACAAAATACATCACTTACCTTTGTTCAAACATCAAATTTCGGTCAGGACTGCAATGCTAGTAGAGAATATAATAACTACTTCTATATAATGACTTATACATACATACAGTTGAAACCGAAACTCAGAGCATGTGTTGATGACACAAGAAAAATATAGGGGATATTGACATATGACGTAAAACTTTCGCACCTAAACTAAATACTCAACCAATAGAATTACGAGGAAGGCACTTATGTATTTTTGACCAACAAACGGCTTTTTTGCACCCAGGACAGCCCAGGATAAGTTTACGTACGAAATTAGACATCTTCTGGAATAGAACACAAAATGGCTGCTAGAAAGCCCCATCCTATATTTATACAACTGTGCATGTTGGATCGGCTTAATCAATAATGAATTATTCAATGCACTTCAAATTCCACAAAGCGCACGTTTGTGCTTTTCTTTTCTAGTTTTAAAACAGCACACTCTGACTTGTTTTTCATAACCGTGACTTTGGCATCCTATGCAGAAGTCAACAAGGATTTGTTTTTTTGAGCTTTTCTTCCCCTTAAAGGAAGTGTGTCTTTTCGTATATTTGAAACTATTCATATACCGTTGCGCTTTGTGTTGATAATTTGTTTTAACTGGTTTAATATAGTAGGCCTCTACACTTGCTCGTATAGCATTATGGTTTATAGTACATGCTACTACTATAATATTAATATAATAACTATGTATAGAGGAAACAAAAATGTTGTTCTTCCCTGTGGTCCTAAGGACATCTTAAATCACATATATACTGACATTTTATTTACTATAAATAACGATTAATATTTAATCTTTTCTAGTTTTAAAACAGGACACTGGGACTTGTTTTCATAACCGTGACTGGGGCATCCTATGCAGAAGTCAACACGGATTTGTTTGTTTGATTGGGGTTTTACGCCGTACTGAATGTTATTTCACTCATATGACTGCTTGCCCTTCAGTGGGTGAAGGAAACCACCCTTAACAAGCAGTGACAAGATACAAGACAACCACAGCATATAACAGGACGCCACAACATATTGGCTTAGTGTTGCCCCTTAGCTCTGAGAGCACCAGGCCAAACATGAAGCTCCCAGTAATAATGCGGATTGATTTTATACTTGATTAGGTAAGGTATTGATCAAATGATGCGAATTATTCATCATGCAGATTTATTGTGAAGAAAAGGGAGATGTTGTCGGATGGGTCATCCCAACTAAATTGCGCCAAACTAAATTAACATATTACAGATGAAGAAATATAACATTCTTATTTGTTACACCAATGTTTCGTGATGAGCCATTTTACCACACACAAAACCGGGCATGTCTTTAACTCAGAATATAAAGTTATTAATATGCTCACAATGGACATTAGATATACTATAATATCTGGATTTCAATTCTAGCGGCGGGTGGTTTTAATGAGGCATCCTCCCGGTTTTTCAACGTATTAAATAAGGCATAGTAAAAAAGTGGGCTATCCGTCGCGACATAAATTAAATACCCTTTGTACGACATTAGACACAAATCAAACAAACAAACAAATATATTCTAGCGACCAAAGTTCTGGCTAAGGGCAGAATGTTTAAAGTATATTCATGTTGTCAGCTGTGGGAAGCATTTTTTTCAACAGAGCATTTATAAATAACACTTCACATTATGTGTTGCTGTTTACTGCTGACAAATAAAAGTGAAATTGCCTGGTTCAAA
>JAUELC010155737.1:0-11220 GCA_031471745.1 Cryptochiton stelleri
CTTTCCACTTTATGAGGAATACAAATACAGTTTTAACCAATACAATTCAATATGGCACAATACAAAACATCTGGTTAATACCCACATATTATGGCATCACTATCACTCCATATCGATTGCATTACAAATCATTTCAACAAATCATTAAAAGGAACAAAACAACTGATTAATGTTTTAAGCAATTGCATTGCAATATAGTCTGGTAAGAAAATAGTTAGTGTACAGCATTAGCTTTGTGGAGTTTATCTAATGTGTATTGTGTGCACACCACAAGCTTTATTCTGTCCAAAGTTTACATAAAGACCCAGCAACAGGTTTAACGGCTGGTAACACATTGTATCTAATCAATGGAATATTTGAATGACATAGACATACACTAACTGTAACACGTTTAGCTTTCTATTGAGCAGGCTACCTTTCAGTACGTTACGATGTACTAAATTGCACTGGAACATTGTGTATTTGTGTTCGAATTCGTAAACTCAAACGAGCACAAATCATTTATCATGTCAGCACGCCGCATAGTTTATTTCACTTAGAATGCCCGGGTAATGACGCTCGCCGCGTTATGCAGAAAAATGAAAATTTTGGAATGAAAAGCCTACATCAAATCGAAAAAGGTAAACCTTCTTAAACTCAGAGGGCGGCCCATGAAACCTGTATCCGTGTCAAGCCCCAAGAGTGTCAGTCAGGGTGACGGAATCTCTCTCTCCCCCCCCCCAAACAAAAAAAAAGAAAGACAAATGAATCAGAGAATCGAACAAAATCGTCTCCAAAGGAACATCCCCTGTCAGAATATGTAAGAAATGGAAAATCAGGATTGCAAATGCATATAGCGCAGCTAGCGATTTACTGGGCCTCAATTTAGCAATATCACTATTAACAAGGTTTAAATACTAGTGACAATCGACCTTTATGTAAGCTGTCACGACGCTATTAAGTTAGCCCATAAACCGGTTACACAAACCCCCAGTAGACAATAAACTCGTGTCAGCACTAATGATAAATTTGTAGTGTTTAAATATATTGTGACATTTTATTGCGTAACAAAACTGGGAGAGGCCACAAAGGTGAACATTAATTTACAAATTTTAAAAGATGTTTATTAATTTCAATAACAAAAAATTATGTATTCATCTGCGAATACTAAGTATTTTAGTTTGCCTATCCAATTTGGCCACAACAAGTGCTTTCAACTCGGTTTTTTTCACGAACTCTTATTGCCGTTGATGTAAAATGAAGATAGTCTTGATATTCCTGAGAATTTTAAAGTGTTTATTGGACAGAATTTTTGGAAAAAATTTCTTAAATTATAAATGCTTGGGAAAAATTAAAGTGTATCTATTTAAGTTCATATTCAATAATTAATCTAAAAAAAAATAAATGTCAGCAAAATATATTTTATAGACATTATTCGTTATTAAAATCATGCCAAATCAAACCACTGTTGTATTAAACGTTCTGCCATTGTTGGCCAGCTACCTCAATCCTGCTGTAATTATATCTCACATTTATAGTTATGGTTTGCCGCAAACCAAATTAATCCATTTTGTTATTTGAATCAGCGGTGTATTGTTCGGGCGTTATATCTATGTGTATTAATTCATTTATTGATTTCTCTTCTCGTAGCAGCATTAGTTATCTTGAAACTTCCGGACAGTTGTATTGTTGAAAGGCGCTGCTCGTTTTGGCATGGCAAATTTTACGGAGTCGTGCTTTGTTGACAGCCGGGCAAAAACGCCACAACCGATTTGTCGCCTGGCTGCTTAAATTTGAGTAATGGGCATGTCAAGTCGAAGCGGCAGGATAATCTAGATATCACCCACACACAATATTAACGAATACTTTAAAGTTTGAATTTGACAATAAAGCGCTACCCTTGTATTCGTTTGCTTCAGAATTGAAATTTGAATGGAATTTATTTACTGAAACCAAATCTACCATAAAACACAAAAGATTCAGATGAGTGTTATACCATGCCGTGGAAAGGATAGATCAGAACACGTTACAACTAACAAGTTTAATTGGTACGTATTGTGATCTACTTCTCGAATGTCATAACAATGTTAAATGCCGTGCAAAATATCACGCCAGGGAAGAAATTAATTATTATCAGCTATCCCAAATAACATAACAATAAAAACGATACACATTATATTACAGGTTATAACGGTTAAATTATACCTGTGTTTTTTTCTTGTGTCCACAATACCTCGATTAAACCCTAAGCTATGTGCTTTGCTATGGTTTCTTGCCAACCAATTTAATCTATAGTATTATAGGATTGTTTGGAACTTATTTGTGTGAATTAATTCCTTTATTGATTGCTCTCCTTGTGCCGGCATTATATTTCCACTAGCAGTTTTATTGTTGAGCAGCGCTGTTTGTTAAAGTATAGGAGATGTTTGCTTTGTTGCGAACCCAGAAAAAAAACGTCACAAGGAATTAATCGGCTGGCGTCTTGAATATGAGTAATGAGGAAATCATTAGCCGAAGTATCAGGAAAAGCCAGTTATCTCATACAAGGTTCTAAGTGAGTTTAATATCGGAATTGTGGAATGATTTGAAAATTTAAATTTGACAATTATAAGTGTTCCTCATGACTAGTGATGGATGGATTTAGATCTGACACACCTTCGGTTTAAATAAACAATACTGTATTAACAAATGTGCCTGTGTATTTCTTGCAAGTCTATTAACAAATTAAAGGAAAGCACATATAGCCGCTCTAGAGGCATGCCTGAAAAGTATGGACAACAACAGTAATAGTGTGATTCACTGGTCGAAAGGATTGCATGCATAATGTGCTGAGACATTTCTCATTGCAAAAATAGGTTTTTTTCATTTGTGCATTGATGATCTCGTCTGTGACAAAAAATTCAGCTGACTTTAGATTGAACTTCACTTAGACGTGATGAACTGTATGAAATCAACCCCTTTCAACATAAGGTTTGGTTATTTGATTTTTTTTAAAGAACGAACGTATTTTTGCAATCATTTGACACCAGTTTCTCCTTGTGATAGACCGAACCGCCAAAATCCTGATGCACTAGATTACCGACAATAAAGCCCCCCAGCGATACATTGCTCTGGCATTGTTATAAACTTCAAGCTAGAAATAAACTTTTTTAAAAGTCTAAAATATATCCTGGCCGGGCTTTGATACTTCCATGGATAACAAAACCGACACTCTAACTACTAGGCGATCATGCTCATCTGTGTGTTGTCATCCGGGGAGTACAAAGTGAAACGATCTTGTTAAAGCTGCAGCCAATTCAATTTAATTTCCAGTGTCCCAACACAAAGAATTAATCACAACACAGAGAATTAATGGTCGTCTCATGCGCTATGAAGAAATCAATCGTCGATGTTTAACCTAATTTCTGTAGTTTAATGAAATGCTTGTCCTCTCGTCTGGTCAGTTATAGGCCAACGTTAACCGCTCAGCAACATGGCCATTGGTTACCAAGTCTGAAAGAGATTGGTTACAATACAAAGCGTGACATAATTGTTCTGGCAGCAACGAATTCACTGTTAAATGAGGGCAGTTGGACGACAGCATGAGCTGGGTGCTGTCATAGACCAGTACGTGATTGATTAACTTTAAGTATTGGCCAGTTGAACGGGATTCTTTGTGATTATATGTTTGGGGGTATATGTACATTTTATATATTTGACGCATAAGAGTTTATGGTCTTAACTTTGGACCACAATATTTTTTTATTTCCAACATTCCATATAAAGAGAAATGTTATTTAACTATTGTAATATCTGAACAGCATTTGCATTCAATCTGAAGATACACCACACGAATTTCCCACGCCGATGAACAATAGTGTAACTATAGTCTTAAATTAGGCATGCGTGGAAGAAATCAAACTGTATTGTTTAACCAACTTAATATAGTTTTATATGATAATGGTTCACTCGACTGGTTGGTTTTCAGTCATCATATGCTCTGAACTCACTGGCGCCATGTTCATTTGTTCTTCAGTCCGACGTCGTCAGTTTTAAAGGAATATATAGCAATAAACCGTGATAAAACGGCCAATAGCACCGAAAATCCACTTTAAAGTTATGATAGTTGGACAATGGTCAGGCTATCACAGAATTGTTCACGATTGACAAGTTAAACGATACAGGAGATCTCGACCCTCTCAATGATATTTTAGTTGATTTGGGGTATCTTATTAGTAGGCCTAGTGTATGCGTTGGCCAGCACCACTGGCTTGTAATCAGCAACATACGGAAATTAGAATTCGCGTCGTATAGGTTTCAGTCTGTCTTGTGTCCAACATATCGCTAAAAGACTGCAGTGTTCAGTTGGTTATCTTATACTAATACTTTTTTCACTTCAGTATCTAGATAAGCTAACACCAACAGGTGCCAAAATAACGTTTGAATATACGTCAATGAAATAATCTTATTATTTGGTTGTCGATAAGGTTTGAGGTATACGAAAACAGATTTGACGCATACGCAATACCATTCATTAGTCCATGTTACCTTTGACGGTTGTAGCCATTTGTAAGAAAACATGCCATACAAAGGACGCTGAAAACAATATTGGATGACTTCCATAATGTCTGTTCAGGTTTTGCCATGAATCTGTAAATACTGGATTTTCGTACGACGGCAAACTGCCCAAAACGTTACGAAAGGCTTAATTTGTACGTGTTGTAGCTATAAACCATATTGCTAACCTAATTATTGTGTCTGAATGAGATTATTATCCACTCGTGTTGTCAGTCTCTGTTAATAAGACTGACTGTTTATTTTGAAACAGACGGAAAACAATGAACGGTTCTCTGACAGTAGCTAGTTTGGTATAGTCAAGCTCGGATACAGTTTCCTACGATTAACACGTCAGCGAATCTTAAAGATCTTGATCTTGACATTGTTTTTTTTCTTGCTCTCGACTTTATTATTATTAGTTCAGACATTTTCTAGAATCACTGGTGTGTAATCAGTAGTGTGATGAAAGTGTTCTCGTCGGATTGAGGTTAGCCTGTCTCGTGTATACCTTATAGTGGTCAGTGTGATAATCAGCATATTTAAAAAAAAGATTTTGGCTTCAGCATCAATGCCACTTTATACCAACATGTCAAAACAACTTTTTTGAACATGTCTTACACAAACAATCTTTAACACCGTAGCAGTTAATCAGGCTTTCTGATACTGCTCTATAATGTTATATTGTCATTGTGCTAATGACTTGTGAAAGTCAGAATTTTTATTTTCGCATAAATAAGGAACTCTTCAAATAGTTGAACATACTGATATGTTTCACTATACGATTTTTTAAAACTTTTTTTCTGTTAAAATACAAATTAACGTTAGATACCTGTTGTAGAGACCAGAATGTATTTGACCTAATTATTGCAGTTTAATCAGACGATTGACCCGGTAAATCTTCAGTCATCACACGGCCTGAACTACCCGGCGCCATGGTCATTGGTCTGGATAGATAATAATAGAACGTGCGTGTTACGTTAATGGTTTACATACAATAGTTCAAATATTCAACGGCAGAGAGTTTCCAATTGACATTTCGGCCATCCAGCAGATCTCTACCCTGTCAATTGCATTAAACTTGGTTTCAACTACCTTATTAGTAGTTCATGTGATGTCTAGAACCACTGACTTGTAGTCAGTAACGCGAGGAAATTAGATTTCTATCCGAATAGGATTTAGTCTGTCTCTTTTCCAATATATCAATGGCAAAAGGGAATGGTCAGTTGGCTTTAGTGAAAATCTGTCCCCTAGCAGAGACTTTTTGGCTTCTGTATCTAGGCTAGGCCAGACTAAGAGATACCAACATGAGTTATAACCATGCGTGATAGAAACAAGCTCTTGTTGTTGACTGATAACAAGAACACATGGCGCCGTGGTGTTTAATAATACGGCCGCACAACAATGTCAGTTGTCCACTACGGTCTAACAACGGAACAACATTTCACATATTCAAGGAACGTTTAATCATTTTACAGTTGCTTTATTTATGCTATAATCTGTCTTTTAAAGTTAATCCGTAACACACACTAAAAAACAAAATTGTGCAATTTGTTATATCAGATATCTAGTAAATAGTTTTCATTCAACGCTTATAAACACAATTATCAGCTATAAATTTTCAAATAAAATATTAACCAAAGCGCACTAAGAGTATGGTGTTCATGATATGTTAATGCAATCAGTTAATGTTGAATGGGAAAAAGTTTGATTGTGCTTACGGGCTTGATTTGTGGAAGTAAAATGAAATATCGGTTTATTATTGTAATTGGTTGACCCTTTTCTGTTTAAGCTATCTTAATTTGGAAACAGTTATTTTTTTTAGCGGAACAAGGATTGTCAAACGGTAACTTGGTCTGTAGACAAAAGGTCCAAGTTGTCTCGTGTCTACCCTCCAGTCACCCGAGCCTGCCATGCAACGTGGCCAGTGGTTTAGCTAAGAGAGGATTTATGTCCTATTTCGTATAATCTACACGGACAGATCAGATGAGGGACACTCAGAATTGGCATCTGGTAGGGTCTTGTGTTTCTGTTATTGACCTCTGTTTACATTCTAGACTCATAAAATGTAAAAAATCGTTTAACAAATAATCAATTATCATAATTATAGTTATGAATCAACTCTTGGCCACTTTGCTATGAACAATAAGCGATTAAATCATATGGATGGAAAACAGAACTAAGACACATCATAGTATAGGAATATGATATGTGTTCACAGCGTTTATCCATAACAAATAGGAGAAACATGACTTGGAAATTACTAAGTCGTCTCGGGCCTGCTCTGTTATCACACAAAACCGTCCATCAATGCGACCAGTGGTCTACCAAAGAAATAATTTATGTCCTGTTTCGTGGGATTTACACAAATAGATCATTTGAGGGAGACTTAGAAATGGCATCTGATAGGGTCTTGCGTTTCTGTTATTGACCTCTAACCTTACATCCACTACTCTACTCTCCTGACTTGGGGGTTCTGTTATCAAGGAGAAGCGTCCAAATGGTTTAACATAATGATACCCCATTTCGGTGCACTTTATGATTATATTCTCGGAGCAATAAAACTATCCAAGTTTTTGTACATCTGAAAGCTTACATCAGAAAGACTTCTCGATACTTAGCCCAACCAAGAATCAATAAACGAAATTCAGAGCCTATACACTTAAGAGTACATGTACATCATCGATCTGTGATATGCATTTACAATAAATTATATTCCATCTATTGTAGTAACTCGAAATAGGACTTGAATCGTAATATGTTTCCTGAGCAATAACACTTAACAGACTGAAAACACCAAGTATCGTCTATTTGGATGTTTAAGATTTATAGTGAAGTTGGGTGAAATGCTGAGCTAATACACTTCAGATTATAGGCCTATCATCTCTCTATGATATGTGTTGATAATACATTAGATATCGTCCATGGTAGTATATACAAATTAGACATATAACATGAATAGTGTGGCTTGTTGAACTTGCACTTTTTCAGTTTAAATTATATTTATTTGGAAACAGTTTGATCTTGAGCGGACTCACGAATGTGTTGATGTGTGGAAAAATGGATAACTTTTCTCGTGTCTGGCCTCTAATCACCAAAGCCTGTCAAACAATGTGACCATCCGACTAGCTAAGAAAGGATTATGTCCTGCTTCGTGGGATATACACTGCTAGATCATTTGATGAAGGAGACTCGGAAATGGCATCTGATAGGGAATTGTATTTCTGTTATTGACCTCTATCGATTCATTCACTACTCTACTCTCCAGACCTGTGAATGTACCATCAAACGGGTGGATCAGAAATTATTTAACAGATACCCCATTGATGAACTTTTATAGTCATAAGTATGATTCATTAGAATAAAGTGTAACAAATACATTATCAAGGATTTAATTTAAGGTATATACACCTCTACACTACTTGCTTAACAATTTAAGCCATTTACACATTTTGGGTGAAATTATAAGGAATATACGCTTCAAAGTGTATCATCCATCTCTGATATGTGTTGACAATAAATGAGATTTTATCCATACTAGTAAGGGAAAATATGACTTGAACGATTGTGAAACGGACCTTTGTGCTGATGAAAATGGACTAAATTGTCTTGCGTCTGGCCACTATCCACACACCGGCTTAGCCAGTGGTCTAGCTAAGAAATGATTAATGTAATGTTTTCTTAAATATAGATCATTTGAGGTCGACTCAGAATAGGCATCTGATAAGGTCCTGTGTTTCTATTATTGACCTATAACGCTTCATTCATTACCCTTCTCTCCAGTCGTGTACATTTGCCAACAAAGGGAAGCGTCAACAACCATTTGACACATACCCCATTTTGAAGAACTTTATCATTATATTTCCTGAGAAAAAAACAAATCAAGTTTCGTACATCTGAAAGCTTAAGAGTTATACAACTCCTCGTGTCTTTGCTCAGAGCTACAGTCCATTAAAATAAATACCGAGTAAGGTCCCTTCAGAGTATATCATCGACCTAGTGTATGTCTTTACAATAAATTAGATTTCATCTATTCTAGAAAGAGAAATATGATTTGAATTGTGTGGTTTCACAATTATCTTTAAATTCAGATAGTATTAAAACAGTTTCATCTTCAACGGAGCAAGGGTTGTCAAACGGTCACTGGATCTGGGGGGAAAGGGTTTAAGTTTTCTAGCGCCTCCCTTTTAATCATCCAAGTATGTCAAACAATTTTGAGAATGGAAAATAAAGTGTAATGGACTGACAAAATATTATCACATATAGAAAGTTTAAGATGTATACGCCTCTTCGATGCTTAGCTTAGGGCTATAACCTATTTAACGAGTTTTGGATGCAATATAACAAAGACCATTCAGAGTATATCATCAATCTATGATTTGTGTTGACGATAAATTAGTTTTTATCAAATGTAGTTAAAGCAAATATGACTAGAATCGTGTTGCTTGCTGATATTTTTTTGTTTAAATTCTCTTAGTTTGGAAACAGTTTCGTCTTGAACGGAGCCACGATTGTCAGACATTTGCGGTGAGGAAAAGGGGTAAATTGTCCCACGTCTGCCATCTAATAACAATTGTATGTCACACGATGTGGCCAGAGGTCTAGCTATGAAACGATTTATGTCCTATTTTGTGGAATATACTCTAATAGATCATTTGAGGGAGACTCAGAAAGGATTTATGTCCTGTTTCGTTGGATGTACACTGCTAGATCATTTGAGGGAGACTCAGAAATGGCATCTGATTGGGTCTTGTGTTTCTGTTATTGACCTCTATGGATTCATTCACTACTCTACTCTCCAGACTCGGGGATCTTTTATCAAGCGACAGGATAAAAAAATCGTTTAACAAACGCTTTATTTTATTGCTTTGAGTATAAAAGCTCTCCAGATAATAATGCTAAAGGATTAGGATTGATATTACAAGTCTACTTATGTTCTTTTTCAGAAGTCGTAAGCGTTTAGACAAAATAGTATATACAGTTGTCGCATGATTTACTCCGGTGGCTGTTTATTATCAGGTATCCAGAGAACATGGTGCATTCATTTAGTATTACATTTTGTGTCTGTTTGCTGTTCAAAATGTTAAGATACCATATATTATTTGTATACCCTAAAATTAACACAATGACATGCATATTAATATAGAGCCCTGTACGCCCAAATAGCCTGCTTGCGAATATCGGTGGAGGCATGCATTCTTACTCTATTTATAAAAAGGTAAATGTACATACCCAATGCAGGCAGGAGAACGTTTTATATTAATTGACAACGTAATACACATTAAACTCAAACTGATATTTGTTTATAAAATTGACTACTTTAGGACAAAAGTTCTTTGTTGGATGTAGTCACGTGTGGGATATGATAAGTTGAATAGATAAATCTAAGATGAATTGAATAAACAAGATTGAATTTATGTGTATTGTTTGCAGAACCTACACTTCAAAGATTGCTTTTTATTAACATTTTCACTGATCTTAATGATCGTATCAATCACTTCATTGATTTTAGTTTTTATACTTGGATTTAACTGATCCGTATCGTAAACCCAACAACAGTTTTCATGACATTGGTGACTATGTGTTTCCAGCTCAAAAAAGAAAACTGCTTTAAAACTCTATAATTTACACACGTAATCCTATAGTTTTATGAGTTTTATATTGACCGCGTTTTATCTGATTGTTTAGGTTGATTAAGATAGATTATTAACTCGGGCAATTCGAGTTTAGGCAACGAACGAAACATCCAAACAAAAACGAATTGCCTGTATCTCATCCACCTGTAGCCAAAATCAATAAAGGTCTTAAGAGATATTAGACTGAATAGTTTTTGATTGATAAAAGTCGTATCTCGTCTGGGTTTCATTGCACAAAATGGTAGTCAAGTATACCTCATAAATAACTATATAGTGTCTGGCTCCATAGCATTGATACGAAGCTGTGCGGAATTATGGGTCGATTCAATTGACTAACTCGTCTGCTGTATAGAGAATTCTAATGATTGGCTCGCTGACAGTGTATTCAATTTGGGTGATTCAAATGACTGCCTGGTAAGCTGTGCATAGAGATAGGTGTGATTCAAATGACTCACTCGTCCACAGTATATATAAATGTTGGTGGTTCAAATGTGTGGATGGTCAACTCTGTAGAGAAATATGGGTGATTAAAATATCTGACTGGCCAGTTGTGTATAGAAATATGGATGATTCAAATGACTGACTCGTCAACGGTGTATATTGGGGGCTCAGATATCTGGATGATTAGCTTTGTATAAAATTATAAGTGATTCAATTGTCTGGTTGGCCAGATGTGTATATAATTGAGAGATTCAATTATCTGGTTGGTCAGATGTGTATAGAATTAAGAGCGATTCATTGTCTGTTAGATCAGCTGCGTTGACAACTATGGGTGAATCACATGACTGAATAGTCAGCTGTGAATAGAAATGTTGGTGATTCAAATATCTGGCTGACAAGCTGTGAATAAACAATATGTGTGATTCAAATGCTTAACTTTTCAGCTGTGTATAGATATATTGATGATTCAAATATCTGACCGGTCAACTGTATATAGAAATATAGGTGATTCAAATATCTGGCTGTTCAGCTGTGTATAGAAATATGGGTGATTCAAATATACACTCTTCAAAAAAAGAAACGCAAAACCCAAATATCAATGTTAATTTGATGTTATTCAAGGACGTGTAGA
>JAUELC010155848.1:0-11219 GCA_031471745.1 Cryptochiton stelleri
TATATATTTTTTTATAAATGAAGAGAGAAAAATTTGCTTGCCTCCACCGGGATTTGAACACGGGACCTTTGGGTCATAGGCCCAACTCTCTACCGACTGAGCTACGGAGGCTCTACATATACTTATAAATTACTAATCTAAGTTTTAAATAACGAACGAACGATGACGACAACAAAGAGTAGGGTTATTAAAACTCGTCTGATAGCCATGTTTGTCTATACATTTTGAATATCATTAACAATTGCAAATAAAAGAACTAGAATGAAAGATCGCTCCTCTCCACTTGCTTATTCTATGGGCCTATGTGTTTGTAGATAGTTTGCAACTAGTGTTAATTGACGAATATATATCAAGAAAAGGACATCTGCCACACAGATAGAATATAGCCCTAAGAACATATACTGGAAACCATACTATCAGCAATGAGATCGCGAGGAATAGAATTAATAAACGCAAGGCCTTTGCTAACGAATTATTTCCAAAGGTTTCCGAGTCATAAATGAACCTCACGTCTTGATCAAAACTAATTAACATTTCCTGTGAAACGCCGAGTTTATACTACGTTAACAAAACAATCACATTGGACACAACCAGTTAATTACTGTATCAATTTGCTTATTCCGAATGTTATGCCGCGGAGTATAACTAATTGCTTACTGCAGTGTCCCTGAAATCTGATTAAAATCAAATCTACAATAACTCCCTTTATAACTAAATGTCGCGGTTTTAATCTGAAGACAATATATAGCAAAAGGTGACGATTGGTTCGTGTAGATGACCAATCACAGTGTAGCTATTCAAAACTGGATAATTATGTAAAAGCCGATCATTTCCGCTGACGAACAGAGTTTGCCGTTCGCGCGTTGTGACGAAAGAAAAGAAGAGCATAATAAGCAAACACCAATCAAATCATATATTTTGTGTGGAGTTGACATTTTCTCATGTTTATAACTCGCGACTTGCAACACAAATGCTACTATCTTGCCTAAACTTTCGAACGATTCTTTGGTCGAAAGTTAACACGGTTTGAATCATATTCGTTGACAGTTTAAACCTCGATAAAACTGCAAAAACGGTGTAGCCATTTATTAAATGAAGCTGAGAAACCCGCTACCAATTTATATGTACAAAGTGTGGACCGAATCATCATTGCGTTTTTATAGTTTCTTGACTAAATTGAGCATATCATCAACTTAAACTATAACATACAATCACCCAGAATGAAAAGGTTAAACCAGTTGGGAGTTTGACGATTCCTACTTAAAGCAATTGGGATTTTGACGATCCATACGTAAACCAATTGAGAGTTTAGTGATCCTTACTTAAACCAATTGCTTACATGCATAGCAAGCATTTTCTGGAAAAAAGGTGAGTTCCAAGTGAAATTTTATTTCAATCTTTGTCAGGCTTGCACCATATTCTGGTCAAACAGGGAAGCTATAATTCTTTTAGCGGAAGTTATCGACAAGACAAATGTCTTCGAAATATTAAAATACTAAATCATACATTTTGGATGCTAGTTAGATTGTATTCTGTTGGGATTATTTTAGAACCATATTGTCTTCCTGTTCATTATGGTTTTGTAACTTTCGATCGTGTTGCTTATCTTGGTCGATATTAAATTTGCGATGTGGTGGACGGATGTTAATATGTTCTTAAATGCGTATCGTATAGTGCTATTAGACAACAACTCATTAAAGCCATATGATTCCATGCGTCCGTGAATCTATATTTACATTTTGTAAACTTCTGTCAACAGAGACCACGCCTGTCGTGGTGCTTATCAAATGTATACTCAAAACTCTAAATATGAGCAACGTCTTGTATATCTTAAGTACCGATAAAGCATTTCTGTACAGATAAATATGTCCTGTTCATTTCATAGTACTGCACTTTGCCGAAACATACGTGCAAGCAGATAAGGGGAGGCAAATTGTATGAAATATGATCATAATGTTTCGATAAAAAGGCAACAAGGGTCCAACAGCCTGTCACGGTTTCGCTTATTTTACCACTGCAGTTTGTGGCGTCCTGTTAAATCCTATATCGGTTTGTTTGTTTGTTTGATTGGGGTTTTACGTTGTACTTCATGTTATTTCACTCATATGACGGCGTGTCAGCCCAATGGGTGAAGGAAACCACCCCCAACGCCACTGGCAACAAACAAGGACAAGATACAAGACAATCCCAGGACAATCACAGGACATCTATATTGATGAATATGTCCAATACATTTCATTTTACTGCACTTTGCCGAAACATACGTGCAAGCAGATAAGGGGAGGCAAATTGTATGAAATATGATCATAATATTTCGATAAAAAGGCAACAAGGGTCCAACAGCCTGTCACGGTTTCGCTTATTTTACCACTGCAGTTTGGTTAATTTCAAGATAAGAACGTTCGTTGTTCAAAACATTTGTTTTCAAAATATTTAATTTTTCCAGACTAACTACGTCCGGTGCCAACAAGTGCAACGAGGTTGGAGTCACGTAGTTATGAAAGTCGTAAAGTACAATTTAGGGGATTAACGTAGATGTATTACAGCTTTTGTTTTGTTTTGGTTCATCAGCGCGCATACACCCCAAAACTCACTGTCAACAGGTAGGCATAAACACTAGCAAGACATGCCGTATCGCTTTGATGATATTTCACTAACAGCACAGCATATATAGGTCTCTGATATATGCATAATATTTATAGGATATAGAGTTTATTGGGATATCATGCCTTTGCTGGGGAAGATGCTATTCGGTTACTTAGCTTCTGTGAAATCGGTGGTGTATACTGACTGTTAGATTTGTCTTTATATCCGGTATGCTGAGAGTTAATAAACGAACTTTCAGCCCAATTCCAACATGTCGATGCAATCCAGTGGGGCTATTAAAGTGTTTTCTAGATACCCTCGTACCATCTTTCCTTGTATTCGGATACTTTCTAAACGTGATTCGTGCATCTTCTGTGATATCTCACCTATTAAGCATTTAACAGCCTCTTGTGCCCCTTGGAAGAAAGTTACATGGAGGGGGAAGGGGAAGGGGGGGGAATAAATAATTCGGTGTCCACGTTTTTTTTTCCTATGGAGTCGGCCTTGTTACAACAAGCCCGGGCGTACTATTGGACCAGGTACGCCGCCGCCAATTTGAAATTATGACGTCAAAAGATGCCAAATAGTCCAAAGAACAGTGCATGTCAAGTACGTGCCAATCTGATTTGAATAGCACTTTGTAATCAGTGTCCCCCTAGACAGAATAACAATATGAGTAGCGATGAGTTCTTGGTCCAGAGTGGACCAATATGTAATTGGTATACTAAAGACACATTGTTTATCACTTCTCGTGGTAGGTCTACTGTTATATGTGACATATATGTGGGAATTACAATTGAAACGTTTCCTGTTTCTTTAAGAGCCTTGGTTAAACCATTCTATTTATCTAGTTAATGAAAGTGCATATGAAGGGATGCTGAGTGTATCAGAGAAGAAACCCCTGCAATTCTCCCTAACAAGCTTGACCTTTGCTTGAAGTCTGATGTCAGTAGAGGAAATCCGTCAATAACCATCACTCATTGGCAATACCCAGTTTTGGTTCTGCTTCATTAATCAGCAAGGCCTGCTTCTCAACGAGATAAAATTGGCATGCTTAATATATCATCGATGTATATGTCAAATCATCAGCTCCAACTCATTGTTGACTTCCTATATCCATTGACTGATAATTGAGTTTTGACTAGAATCCCCTTTCGTAGAACGAACTATTGAGAAAACAGATGATCGCATCCGGTGTGCCAATAATTCTGTTCAGCTCGCTGTCGGTGGAAACTTCCTGTGACCTGGTGATTTATGGACTAAGAGACAACAAGTTCTTGTGCGGTCTAGCATTGTACATTTGCACACTGTATCGTGCACCATCTATGATTACCGGCTTGTTTTGTATCTGTTTATAGTTTGTTGCCAGTCACGTCAAGGGTTTCGTTTTTTTTATTTCACGCAATGGACTCGCGCGTCGTTGTATTCTTCAAATTTGTGAGATAACCTTAAATACGATGTGTAACCTCCAATACCACAAAAATCATAGAATCGTCGACTATATTTAGATGAATATGATTAGTTTTAATGAAAACGTTCACTCAAGGAAGGTAGACAAATAATAGTATACTCGTGCATATTCCGCATTGCTAAAATGTCCAGACTATATAGGCCCGCAAGCTGTTTTTACTTGGCCGATTGCATGAACTGTTTGCATAACGATGCAATTAGTCTACCATACAGCTTCATGAACTTTGCAAAATGTGACTTGATAACTCATGGTGGACCGCTCTGATACAATGCTGCAATCGGATTATTGACAATTTTCAACTCCGATTATAGCTAAATCCAACTGATGTTATATTTTACCTTAAACAATGTCTAAAATTATCATTTCAAGTACATTAATCATTAACATATTGTGTTTATAGAGATTAGGAATATCACATGTCCTAAAATGGGGCTCTGGGGAAACCATGTTCGAGATATCCTTTAAAAGGCTAACAAAAAAATATAAAAAAAACTTTACTGAACTTTTCCGACTACGACGTGCAAACAGATAAGCAGCAAGAAATTGTACGCAATATGATAATACTGTACCATTTCGTTAAAAAAAACGCCACACGGGTTCAACACACTACCAAATGTTCGCCTATCTTACAACGGCATAGCCTTGTGGTTAAGGCCAGAATATAAAGCGCTGTCGTCATCCAAACTTCCCTCTGACTTAATCTGTGTGAGAAAAAGAATTATTACATTGATGATCAATGAATAGAATAACCATACTATCAAGGGGAATTATTACATACTTTATGAAAATAACGTTGTTTAAATAAACAGATAATACTTCGAAATAATAATATTGATAATTTATAGAGATCACACTGATATAAAAATTAATTCAGCCAGAAATCACGTTG
Organism: Cryptochiton stelleri; assembly: GCA_031471745.1. Taxonomy (NCBI): domain Eukaryota; kingdom Metazoa; phylum Mollusca; class Polyplacophora; order Chitonida; family Mopaliidae; genus Cryptochiton; species Cryptochiton stelleri. The sequence goes on from JAUELC010155848.1 coordinate 4,947, forward strand.
AACATTCTGTATAGAACAGAAATATATTTATCTTCCCGTTAGTGATGATCTTCATGTGGTCCATGCCGGGTTTTACTAGACAGATTTTGTTGGGAGTTTGATTTCGCTCCAGTCAAGGTGTATCCATCTCAAAACGCGTAAAAAGACTGACATTAGATCACTATTTTGCTTGGGTCGCTTCTGTTCATCTTCTGAAAGCGTTCTCGGGGAAGCCTAACGTTCCCTTCTAGCTGTCTCAGGAAAGAATTGCATCTGTGAAACAAATAAAAGCATGGCGATAGACATAAAGCAAGATAAAGCAAGTAAAATGTTTCATTCAAATCTAAAAAAAAACTTATGAATCACAGAGCGCCCACTTCAGAAATTAACTATTTCAATATAAATGTATATAACATACAATATGAAACAATTTGATAAGAATTATCTGTTTAAACATATGCATACAACTTATATAGTTTTATTGTAAGAGTGTAATGACTTTTTAGAAAGAAAAACACAATCTTGTATATGAGTTACTATAAGCAATTGACATGTATTGGTGTGACCTTGCTGGTTTAGCTGTGAATTTGTTCACCTATTATGTTTATTGTTATGAGTATTACAGTAAATCTCTAGTAAGTTTCGCACTGAAACAAACAAATGCCTTGTGAGTAGCAAACTTCTTTTTATTTAAGAATGAAACCCCATGGTGTTGACTTCCTCGTTGACACTTGAATCACCACAGGTCCACTGTACATCTTGATTTGAGCATCCAGCTAGGGGATTAGCTTGTGTCAAAGCTGCCCAGAATTTGCTCAATTAACGACTTTTTTGAGTGATTAAAACTAACGATAGACTTGTAAAAAGGACTCAATTCTGCTTTAACTTTCTTAGTTTACAATCCGTTCACTTTATGTGGGGTATTGTACATGTACTCTTATTTGTCTTTCTTGGCATAAGTGTTCCTCTCAGTGTAGAAATTGACGTTTTATTTGTCTCAAGCACATTGATTGCTTTTCAATTGGATTTCCATACTATTAGTGATGTTTTGACAGCCTGAGATCTCCATACATATTTTAACTGGTTAAATATTCCTTACTTACCTGAACCCGGTGAAGTCTAAGTGTTTGAACTGAGGTAAGTTGTATTCTGTTTTTGGTCGGCCATCTTGAATGTCTTTCAAACATTGTTGGTGAACACACTTTTGAGATGAAAACACTACTCTTAATATCTTCCTATGACATTTACATTTCAGAAGTATGTCAATAAACCACTTATACATCATATAAATAAGAATTCAGGTGTAAAAAATTTGTATAACCACTCAAACAATAGGTAATTTTGAAGAGCTAAAATTCTATGTATTCTCACGCGGCAACCATCTTGTATTGTTACTCCTTAGTATACTATAGTACAGCAGCTCTGTTACATCATGTTTTGTAGTTAAGCTCCATAGATCTAGTAAAGTCTTCCAGATACTTTTGATTACTACACTATACCTCGAAGTACTTCCATCTGCTATATATTTTTGTTTGCATTTATATCACTAATTTTTGGTTATTTTTTTCTCTGTTCTTCTGTATTTTTACTGATCAGAAGATATAAGTCACAATGTGAGCATTACTATAGCATTATCTATATTAAAATAATTTACTTATGATTTCATAATTTCTTACTGTTTTTATTGTGTGAATATTTGTTAAACAATATGTCAATACTATAAGATTCCATACTACAATGTAGTAAGGAAAAAATCCTTTAAAAACACCGTATTATTTTATCATATTGGATTATTTTTCCTATAGGATTTTTGCGTAAGGGTTATTTTATCCTATAGGATCCTGTAGGATTTTTCTGTAAGGGGACAAGTAAGAGGTAAAAGAATTGGAGGTTGTTTACAGAGTTTTAAGAAAGAATGTACATATATAATCAAAATCTACGCGAACGTATAGGATAAAAACAGAAAAAGCAGTAAAAACCTTTAATCTAAATTTATAAGGTGGATTTAAAAATGAGTCCAAGGTTAAAAAGTTCTTTCCCAAACAGCGGAGTTAAAAAAATAGAACACAGCGCTCAGCATTATGCCTGGTAGGGGCCTACATCTTAAAATGTAATGGTGGATATCATCTTAAACAAGACAAGTGTCTCAGTTGCCATCTAAATGGAGATTGAGTTTTAAAAAAAGATGAGGATTTACAGCAAGATGACTAGATAAAATGCGATGGATGAATGAGTCTGCCTTTCAACAAGATAATTGAATATGTACAAATGTCACAGAGGGTTGAAATAGAAAAAAAGGAGCGCCTATGAGACACGTCTCATCTCTGCTGCCACATATCTTTAAATTTGGGTTTAAGAGTTGTTAAAATCTCTGAAACACATAAATGTAAATTAATCGATACTTCAGGTAATGCAAGAGAATTATTTGCCAAGCGATCAGCCCATTCATTTCCAGGAATAGTACTGTGCTCCGGAAACCATTCAAACGCGGTTTCAATGCCTTAATAAAAAAAGTGTGGTAAGAGTAAATAAAATTTCGTATATAATTGGAGAATGACTAGGCCAATAAATTTTTTATAAAGCTTTCAACGACTAAGACAGTCATATAAAATCACTGATCTTAAATGTTTAACGTCTAAAATCCAGCTTACGGCCAATTTAATAGCACAAAGTTCAGCATTAAAGACAGAAATTTTGTCAGAAAGACGATAAAATGCTGAATACTTGGGCTCCGGGACACAGTAGGCTGCATCTGTATCTGGACACATAGAGGCATCAGTATCAATTTGTAAGTGATTAGTCCAGTTTGATGAAATATGATCTAAAGAAGAAGTTTAATAAAATTAGGATTATCAGATTTTTTAATTTGTAACTCAAGACCGGTAGAAATAAACGGTATAATTAAATTTCATGGCGGAAACTGAGGAGTGATAGGCTTTATAATATTAACGAAGTTCAAAGAAAGTAAATAATTTTTGAGAACGTATACTAAACAGAAAACACTTGGCTGAGGTAAATAATTTATCAAAAAAGGAAGGTTGTAAAACAGTACTGGCAGAATTATAAACAGAGGATTTAAGTCTAAGAGCAAATTGTACTGTACGAACTTGACGACGTATGTTAGTACATGGTATATGCAACTAATTGTTCATATACCCCATCTGTTCACGTACAGGGTATATAAACAATTAGTTTCCATGGTTTTGACACCAGAAAACCGGACCACTTATCTGTCATCTCGCATCCCCTTCATATCCGATTTTCCGTTAACTACAGAAACACACATCAACCACTCTCAATGCAGTCTAGCCTTTTCCTCTAATTCTCTTTAATCGTGAGTGTTATCATTAACTCCGCAAAACATCGATTCCCAGATAGGCGATGACCCTTCCCAGCAAGAAATCAATTTATTTTAATGAGTTAGGGAAAACCAATTGGGAAATAAAGACATAAAAAATGCGGTTTTTTGTATCGGATACAAATGTCATCAGGCTATATAGAGATTAAATATTACTGTGAATAGAAGCTAAAAACTTGCTGCTGGTTATCTATTTTAAGGGAATTGAAAAATTTCACAAGTTGATATGGCCTTCAGATATAGATTTCATCTGTCTTCTATAGTGCAGATTGATTTGAACTTTTGCAAAAGAAAATGCTTACCCAAATACTAATGTATTTTCATAATTTTCATATTGTCTGATATTAATGGTTACATGTCCTACATGAAGGCCTACGTGTAGTTCGCTACCCGACAATTGCTCCGACGACATTTGCTCCGGCGACAATTGTTCCAGCGACATTTGCTCCGGCTGCAAGTACTCCGTTGACAATTGCTCCGAAAACAACTGCTCCCTCGACCATTGATCCGATGACAATTGCTCCGACGAAAATTCTTCCTGAGATAGTACCCATTGTGGAGGAGCCATTGTCGCTGGAGCAATTGTCGCCGGAGCAGTTGTTTTCGGAGCAATTGTCGCCGGAGTAATTGTCACAGGATCAATTGTCGTCGAAGCAATTGCCACCGAAGCAATTGTCGCCGCAGCAATGGTCGCCGCAGCAATGGTCATCGGAGAATTTGTTGCCGGAGAAATTGTTGTCGGAACAATCGTTGCGGAGCAATTGTTGCTGAAGCGATTGTCGTGGATTCATGTAGATAGCCCAAGTAAAAAGCTTTTCACGTCACTGGGTACCACTTTTCACAAGTATATTGTGTCAGTCAATGATGTTAAAAAAAAGGTGTCTTACATTTCTATTTCTTTAACCGAATCCCAATTCACTCGTGTAAGCTCCAGAAATTGCAGAAAACAGTTGCAAATCTTTTCTATCCTAAATGTGTTTAAATGATACCAGTTTATCAGTCGATACTGGATGCCAAATTTCTGGAATCCTCAAGCTATTGGGAATTGGATTTCTGGTATCTCGGTTGGTGGATGGCAAGAGATCCGAGTCCTAGAGGCGAAATCCTGATAATTTGTATATATTGTGGTATCAAAAACAACATATTACGGAAAGTCAACCTAATTTCCTTATGGGTCACTGCTGTGGTACCCTCACCAATGTGATTCTAAATTCAAGTCAGAGTTAGCTAAGCACGAAAACAAACGAGGAAGTTGCCAGTGGGTTTGTATAGTATCATTAATGAATAAGACTGGTGCTGCCTTCCTTTAAGTGGAATAATTTATAGTACGGCGTAGCAAAGACAGGAAAGTAAACAGATATTCTTATGGACATTGGCCTGTGTCTCGTTCAACAAATCAAATCCAGTGCGGCTTGTTTCTATAGCTAGAAATCGTGTTAGTTGATTGGAAGTATCAACAGAAGGCATGCACGGCGGAACCCGGTGTCAAGGGATCACCATTCTGAAACATTAGCGCCAACAAAAATTTTAAAAAATGCGACAAAACGGAGACTGGGTGGATTTATTTACAGTATCCTTACATTCTGACTAAACGCTTCTGGAACTGATTGTACAATTCATCATCACAGTTGTGGGTGTAATTATATACAATGCAAATCAATTATTGTATTTTTTAAAAAGAAATCAGACAAAAGACACCTTAACATAACCAACAGATAGATCTAATCAAGTTCATGGAAATCAACTCAACACCTGTTCTTGATTTGCTTTGTGTTTAACGCCGCTCTTCCATATGTTACGTAAGAAACGAGTCACGAGGCAAGCAAATTACACATTATCGAATTAGTTAAGATAAATTCACATTTTATTGATCATACAAAATTGACAAATGCGAAAAAAAGGAAAGCAGCATCCACTCATTTGCGAGCAAATATTTTCATAAATTCCAATCCATTGTGGTATTTCATAATCATATACCAAAAAGAACGTTTCAATTTCGTTTTACATGTCTTGAGAAATGTTGGACCCCCACCTTGAATATACCAGACGCTGTAATCTCCATCTATTCAAGGTCGGAACACCCATATCGACATGAAATAGACGAGGTTATGACCCGGACAACTGGACTGCATGTGTAGGTCTGGTATTCTGCCCATTCATTAATCTGTAAGTTATTACAAGAGGTCCTATTTTAAATTGCAGTAGAATCTCAAGAACAAATTTACTATCAAATGATTGAATTAATATTGCACAAAGTAACAAATGGGCGTATCTTGGCACGGTTCTTTAATATAGATGTAACGCACTCAATAAACTTGTCATATTTTGTAGAAGACTGGAGCTGTTTCTGTTATTAAAATTCCACACATGACTCGTTCTTCGTAACCAAGGAATAATGCTAAAATAGCAATTAATTTGACTACACATTTATGTACATTACAAACCTGGTATTGGGCTATCAGTGCACAACGGAACAAGTGAAAAAAGGCTATTCCGCAATGCGATTTGAATACCATATATATATGTTCCCTGTTGATTGGTGGAAGTGATAGCCTCACCATTAATTCAATCATTCTCGAGAAATATTCTCATTTTATTATTTAAAATCAACCATAAGTTTAAATGATAACAACATTTCCACGATTTTATCATGCAATTTAAAGCTCGCCCAGTTCCAAACATTACAACGTTATTATAAATGTGTCATCTTTTCTGTGGTGAATGGTGGGAAGACACACCGGTTAATGCAACTCAAAACTTGAAGGCATTTACAACAAAACAATCTCAAGTGTAACTAGATGTCATAACCGGAACGAACCCGCTTATAAGGTTTCCAAGCTTATTCGGTCATATTTATAGAATCAACATCTCAAAACAAATTAAAAAAATAAAAATAAAAAATTTGAAATTCGGTTTAACAGAAGAGTACGCCATTC
>JAUELC010156179.1:0-11217 GCA_031471745.1 Cryptochiton stelleri
ATTTAATTCTCATAATTACTGATAGACAAGTAGATGGTTCATCAAATCCTGATCATTACTAACAGACCAGTAGAAGGTTCATCAAACCCTGATAATTACTGATAGACCAGTAGAAAGCTCATCAAATCCTGATAATTACTGATGGACCTGAAGAAAGTTCATCAAATCTTGATCATTACTGATAGACCAGTAGAAGGTTTATCAAATCCTGATCATTACTGATAGACCAGTAGGTTCATCAAATCCTGAAAGACCAATAGAAGATTCATCAACTCCTGATAATTACCGATAGACCAGTAGAAGGCTCATCAAATCCTGCTTATTACTGATAGACCAGTAGGTTCATCAAATCCTGATAAATACTGATAGACGAGTAGAAGGTTAAGCAAATGCTGATAAATACTGATAGACCAGTTGAAGGTTCATCAAATCCAGATAATTACTGATAGACCAGTAGAAGGTTAATAAAATCCTAATAATAACTGATAGACCAGTAGAAGGTTGGTCAAATCCTGAGAACTACTGACACCAGTAGAAGGTTGATCATATCCTGATACTTACTGACAGACTGGTAGAAGGTTAATCAAATCCTGATAATAACTGATCGACCTGTAGAAAGTTCATCAAATATTGATCATTACTGATAGACCAGTAGAAGGTTCATCACATCCTGATCATTACTGATAGACCAGTAGGTTCATCAAATCCTGATCGACCAGCAGAAGGTTCATTTACTCCTGATAATTACTGATAGACAAGTAGAAGGTTCATCAAATCCTGATCATTAGTGACAGACCAGTAGAAGGTTCATCAAATCCTGATAATTACTGATAGACCAGTAGAAGGCTCATCAAATCCTGATAATTACTGATAGACCATTAGATTCATCAAATCCTGATAATTACTGATAGACGAGTAGAAGGTTAATCAAATCCTGATAATTACTGATAGACCAGTAGACGGTTAATACAATCCTAATAATAACTGATAGACCAGTAGAAGGTTGATAAAATCCTGAGAATTACTGATACCAATAGAAGGTTAATCATATCCTGATACTTACTGACAGACCGGTAGAAGGTTAATCAAATCCTGATAATAACTGATCGACCAGCAAACGGTTCATTTAATTCTCATAATTACTGATAGACAAGTAGATGGTTCATCAAATCCTGATCATTACTAACAGACCAGTAGAAGGCTCATCAAACCCTGATAATTACTGATAGACCAGTAGAAGCTTCATCAAATCCTGATAACTACTGATAGACCAATAGAAGGTTCATCAAATCCAGATAATTACTGATAGACCAATAGAAGATTTATTAAAACCTGATACTGATAGAGCAGTAGGTTCATCAAATCCCGACACTTACTGATAGACCAGTAAAAGGTTCATCAAATCCTGATAGATGAATAGACAGTTTATCAAATCCTGATAATTACTGATAGACCAGTAGGTTCACCAAATCCCGACACTTACTGACACCAGTAGAAGGTCCATCAAATCCTGATAATTATTGATAGACCAGTAGAAGGTTCATCAAATCCTGATAATTACTGATAGACCAGTAGAAGGTTCGTCAAATCCTGATCATTACTGACAGACTAGTAGAAGGTTTATTAAATCCTTATCATTACTGACGGACCAGTAGCAGGTTACAAGTCCGTGGTATCAGTATTTTCGTTTTTGCGGGATAACACTTTCTCAGTTAGCACAGATTCTAATTTAGAAAAAAGTTTGCAGGTTGAGACCCGCAGCCTACGGGACTCGAACCCACGATCCTGTGAGTCCGGCAAATCGCCAACAGTTAAAATACTTAATACCGGCCACCTTAACCGGCCTTATACGAAATAGAAGGTGGCCTGGTCAAGGTAGCCGGTATTTACTGCTGGCGATTTGGTGCCCGAATGAGTGGGGGTCTGAAGACGCTCTTTTTTTCTCTCTTTTTTACTCCTTTTTGCACGTTTGCGTCAATATTTTGTTAAATTTTAGGGTGTCCGTTAATGAAAGGTGGGTTATGGTGACGTGTATGCATCCCTGTATTTGTTTTGAGAGTTGTTACATCGGGTGTAAACTCGTCATATCGTGTTCAGACTCTAAATGAGATCTGTGATATAATGTAAGCTACACCATGCGAAACACATTTAGAACTTGTTTATATTATATTTAATTGTGGTAGAATGGGAGAGCCTATCATTATCTTCTCCTTTACATATATAGGCTTACTATGTCTAGAGCAATAACACAAATCCTTGCAAACTTCCGCATACAACAAAGGCATCAAATTGATATTTTAGTCAGTCCTGCTCCAGAGGCTCGCTGAGTGAGTACAGAAATGTCGACCACACAAACAACTGAAGACATTTTCAAGTCAAAAACAAGTAAGCGAATTTAAATTGCTAATTATGCTTCCGTAGCATCGAATATTTATGTACCGGTATTACATGTCATTTATAGCCGCTGCTAACACAGGCGATGTTTCCATGAGATGGCCACCAGAGGGAGCATTTCAAACAAAATCAATTAGGTTATGTTTTACAGGGGCGTGTCAGGTTGCTTTTTTTTTACGTGGTTTCTGTGGTCAAGGTCGTTTAATTTCCCGTCTGTGAAAAAACTTTCTTGGGAGTCTGTCAGTGTTTGTATGAAGATTCAAACTGGAAACGACTGATACATGTTTTTGATTAGATAGTTTGAATGAGCTTCTTCTGGTGACCATCCCGGGTAAACAATCCCTGATTTGCCCGATCTAATATAGCTTTGTTATATCTGACTGTCGCGTTTAAAATCAAATCTAAAAAAGCTCCCCTAATATTTGACTAGTCAAAATATACGGGGAGCTATATTAGAGCTGATTTAAATCAGATTGTAAAAACGCGACAGTCGAATATTAGGGGTTATATTTTAGATCTGATTTTAATCAGATTGCCAGGGGCTGAAACCTATGTATTAAATGCCTAATATGTATGTTGAAAGTCAAATGGGCGCCCAAAATTAGTGTGTTTTTTTTTTAACAATTTCCTATTTTCTTAATTTAACGATTCTTTGAAATTTGTTCATCAATGAAAACAGTTACACGTTACAAGTTAAACAACTGTTCAATGGGCACAAGGCTTTACGAGACCGGGGAAATCCTGCCATAATTCGAATTAAATTAACGTAAACAGGGTGGCACATTTTTTCACTTACGTATCTTCGAAGCCTTTGATCCACCGCGATGAATGACCTCGTACGTAAAAACTCAACATTTTGAATGGTGAAGGGGCGGGGCCTTGAAGTAACGTCAGTATAACAACGCGGGACCCAGATTTGGCAGTTAATTGATACATCCTCATTAAAATATTCTGGCAGAATTTTTAGTTCTCAGTATTTTTGGTTATTTTATAACCTCACTTAACCTGCAATTCTGAGGGTGGAATTAACGAAAAGCCTCTAACTTTTACTTCATGAGGAAAATATCTATAACACATGTATAGGATTCTGTAATAACGCAAAAGTACCTAATTTGTTGGTGCCCGTATTACTTTAATTAACATCTTCACGATTTATATTAAGTATGTATGTGAAGTTAGATTATTATAACAGTCATTATACAGTGTGATGATGATCAGTAAAGCATCAATCCAGACCTTGGTGATTGTTGGTGGGAGCTTCCTGTGCCCTGGTGGTCACCTTAGGGGCAACACGAAACCGATCTGTTCTGGAGTCTTGCACTGTAAATTATTACATCATTTATCTCCCACTTCTCAGTCAAAGGTACATATACTTTATCCATCACTTATTCAGCTGGAATAGGCGAAAAGCCACTCTTAGAGTTCTGAATGTAGGCCTATACCCATTGAATGACTTTTTTTTATTCCAACGTGACTGTTTTAATTTATGAACAAACTTCAAAACTTGATTTAATTGAGTTAATCGGAATTTGGTACTAGTGGCATGTACTTAAGTGTAGTTTAAACCAACAGTGACGGTTTACATTTTTACCAGTAGAGATTGACGGTAGGTCTTCCAGTCCAGTGTGAAGTATAAACGATAGACCTTATAATTATGATGAATTAAAACGTCATCGTCGCTATCCATAAGGGCCATTCCCAAATTTCGCGAATTATGGTTTACTTTTAAACGTTATGAAAACTTTGCGTTATATCCAGAGAATCATTGTGATAGCTTCTTTTCAGTTCTTATGGATAAACAATTTCTGTTTTTGTTAACATAAACAATGTTTCGCTGTAACACCGTTTTCAAGTCATATGATTGATACAATTTTAGATAGTTTCTCTTATACAACTGTTTTTTTTTAGACCCCCCTGATTCTGACAGATGGGGTGACTATGATGTGACTACAGGGATAACTCTTAACGAGAAGACAGCACTGGTTGCCGTCACCGTGATAGTCATATGGTTTCTGTTGATGGTCATTGTTTTTATGATCAAGAAGAGGCAATATAACAAGACAACACGTGACACCCGGACAGCTGGTACTGCTACTTCTGGGGAAACCCCCTCCGGAGATAACAGACGAGATGTAAGAACGGAGGACACCAATCCCCATCACCTATTCTCAACCAAACCTGATTTACGTACAGTTCTGTCTCATTTTAAGAAGCTATTAAGGGGATAATGGTACCAAAAAATAGACCGACAACCTTTAGTCTATAGAACTGACCACTCCATAAGCTGTCAAGAAAGTTTGACCTCGACAAATCCGTTTAAAGCTAAAATTATTTTCGTGCATCTATTTGTCTTCATACTTCCTGTAAGCTAATTGATTATGTTCGCTCTTTTACAAAAGCTACTGACTATGTACACTTTTTTACAAAAGCTACTGATTATGTACACAATCGGCCATCCTCAGTGACCTATTTCTTTTATTCGTATGTTATTGCTATAGACACATCCGATCAAAGAACGAGACATTATTTAAAGGGGGAACATTTTAATTCCGTATTCGGGTTGTTCATAAGAAATTTAACCCGACATTCAGTGTATTATACAATTCTCAGATATAAAAAGATCCACAGAAACACTTCTTTATGTAGGTCGCAGACCACCAGTTTTCACTGTAGGGGTGTGGTTATGAATCATTTACTGGATTTCTATACAATGAGTCAAACAATAATATGATTTCCTTTTTTATTTATATTACAAAAAGAGACAGAAATGGCTCAAATTTACACACAAAAAAAAGTAGCACACATTCATAGTGTTCAATTATATGGTAGGTGCTTTTGGCAGTGAAAATAAAATGATCATGTAAAAGTATAGATAACCGGTATATATCTTGTTGAAACTTCATCATGCCGTTATATAAGAAAATCTTAGAACCAAGACAAACACCAAACAGTCATAAAAGATACGTACTTTGGTTTTGACTTTGTTTGATTTATTTACGATAGGCCTAAACCAAGGGCCGGTTGCTCAAAGCGTTTACAATTTTATCCTGGATTAGATCAGCCACGCCATGTATAATTTCTACCGTAATCTAGTGTACTAGAGATTTAATCCAATATGAGAGATTTAATCCACTATAAGAATTTCAATCTGCTATAAGCGGATAATCGGCTTTTGAACAACTCGGCCATGGTAGTATATTCGAGCACACATTTCAATTCACAGTTATGACAGCTCATATGCAATCTATTTCCAAAATGTATATTTCAATCTCAAAATATACGAAACGTGTATATTTCACAATGTATTCGCCAGAGTGAGCGATATTGATTGATCGCATGTCTGTCTTCATCATATCCCTGGGGCTGTTAAACTTGTGATACGACTCAATGGTACAAAGACTAATGCTGGCAAAGAGTCTCAAACCTAAGCTCTCTCAACCCTTACCCCACATTCTCACTTTCCGTATATCCATATTCCAAGCCGAAACTTGGCACTTACAGGAATATTTCACTAGTAAAGGATGTGAATTTCAGTTTTGTGTATTTATTGCTCGGATATAGGAAGGGAATTTTCAGTTTTAAATAATTACTATTAGCATACTGGTCTTTTGACATGTTTAATATTTTTCCCGGGTTATATGGGATAGGCCTAAACTCCTGACAGGGAATCATATACTTGTCTCCCGAGGTTGACATTTAAAACTTTCCCTCAGTCATGTACGATAATCAAAACCTCTTCTGAAATCTTGTCATCCGAAATAACCTTGCAAACATATATATATATGCCTGTAGCCCAAAGGTCCCGGGTTCGAATCCCGGTGGAGGCAAAGCAATTTTTTCCTCTGCATTTATTCAAATATATATACAGTCAAAGGTCCCGGGTTCGAATCCCGGTGGTGGCAAGCAAATTTTTCTCTCTTCATTTATTACAAATATATATAAGTCAATATTTCAATGAATGGACGCCAGCAGTGACTTGTTTTGTAGAGGGCGACTTTTTTTTAATAAATATTTTAGATGGATCAATAAGTGAAAAGTAATAACAATTCTGAATACACACGGTATGTTCACACATCCTGGTATCTTAACACACAATCAACACATTCTAGGATAGAAATGGGAACATCTTGTCACTTCCGTTCTGTATCTGACATTTCGTTATCCAATTGTGACCCATTTCGCGTAGCTTCAGCTTTACGACGGCGATGTCTGAATCTAAGCTCGTATGTATCTATTCGCTGTCTTTTTCCTGATTTCCGCACTGTTTTTCGGGACTCGAAGCTATACAGCATGGCGAGGAGACACATGATGGCGCGTAGATACCTTAGAGTTAAAGTCTCGCAGAAGATTCCCGAATAACGTTTACAATGTTTTTTTTTTATCTTGGCTACGTCACTTCAGGTTATCCTTCTCCCCCAGACAAATATTTGCTATTCACAGTAATTCCTCGCAAACAGTATATTTAACAGACACTTTCAAAGGATGGAAATCAAGTACGGTTCCTGGACAGATGCAAGGGAAGCTACTCTTATACATCAGACTCCTTCTTGGCAGCAGAGTCTGGTGCCGCTTCTTCTTCTTCATCCTTCTCTACAGTCTGAAAATAAAGTGACAAGTATTATGTATTAGCTTTTTCTATATAATATTTAACGATAACTGTGAACAGGAGAAACACAGCTTCTTAGTTTACTTTTATAAGGTAAACATACTGTTCGTTTCCTGTACCGATAATCTTTTAAGCCAGAATAATTCGAATATTTAATTATGCGAACTATGGTGTGTCAACACCCACAATGGTCTGTCAACAACCACAACGGTGTTCCAACACCCACAATGTCGTGACAACGGTGGTTCAACAACCACAATGGTTTTTCAACGCCATAAATAGTCTGTCAGCACCCACAATTGTCTGACAACACCCACAATGGTGTGTTAACACCCACAATGGTGTGACAAAACCCAAAATGGTGTGTCAACACTCACAATTGTATGTCAACACCCATAATGGTCTGACAACATCCACAATGGTGTGTCAACACCCAAAATGGTGCGTCAACACCCACAATGGTGTGTCAACACCCATAATGGTCTGACAACATCCACAATGGTGTGTTATCACCCACAACGGTGTGTCAACACCCACAATGGTCTGTCAACATCCACAATGGTGCGTCAACACACACAATGGTGCGTCAACACCCACAATGGTGTGTCAATACTCACAATGGTCTATCAACACCCACAATGGTATGTCAACACTCAAAATGGTCTATCAACACTCACAATGGTCGATCAACACCCACAATGGTCTATGAAAACCTACAATGGTCAATCAACACCCACGATGGTGCATCGACGCTCACAATGGTCTGTCAACACCCACAATGGTGTGTCAACACCCATATTCGTCTGTCAACACCCACAATGGTGTCAACACCAACATTGGTCTGTCAACAACCACAATGGTGTCAACACCCACATTGGTATGTCAACACCCACATTGGTCTGTCAACACTCATAGCGATCTGAAAACACACAACGGTGTGTCAACACCCATAAAGCTTAGCCAACACCAACACTGGTGTGTCAATACCCCCAATGGTGTTTCAACACCCACAATGCTCTGATAACACCTACAACGGTTTATCAACGCCCATATTGGTTTTTTAACACCCACAATGGTTTGTCAAAACCCCCAATGGTCTGCCAGAACCCACAATGGTCTGAACACACCCAAAATGTTCTGTCAACAACCACTATGGTTTGTTATAACCCACAATGGTTTGGTAACACCCACATTGGTTTGCCAACGCGATCAATTGGTTTTCAGCATGCCGAATGGTGTGACAACACCCGCAATTGTCTGTTGACGAAATACACTATACGCCTTTGTCTGTTGACGAAATACACTATACGCCTTGAGCTTATAATGTGCATATATAAGTATATATTCAAACGACCTGGGTTCGATTATTGGTGAAGGCAAGCAATTTTTTGTCTTTTCATTTATTAAAATATATATGCACATTATAAGCTTATAGCTAAAGGTGTATTTCTATTTATTAACAAAAATCTTTTATGAAAATAAAGCACCCACAATTGATTGTCAACACAATAAAAAGATTTTCAGCAGGCACAATAGACGTCAATGGTGTGACAACACCCACAATGATCCGCCGACGCCCACAATGGTGTGCCACTGCCCACAATGGTCTATAAACGCCCACAATTGTTTGCCACTGCCCACAATGGTCTATAAACGTCCACATCACTTGTTCAGTTTAGACATTGATCAAATCGAGTACCGTTCACATTTCATATCAAATATGCACTTACCTTTTCCGCTAGTTTGAACAAACAGACCTCAATGGCAGTGATAAGACAACCGGCTACTAATCCAATCCCCAACAGAATCAGAGCGCCAGTAAAGGTGCCGATGTCCAAGACCATAAATCTAGGTTCATTCCTGTTCATTCCACCCTCTACCCACCGAGGAATAACAGTAGACAGACTACAATCTCCCTGATTTAACCACTTATCACCGATCGCTTTCAGTTGACCAGAGGCACGGATGTTAGTGAGGGCCAAATTAATAGAGTCACGGTACGGAGAGGATTTGGGTAAACCTAGTGCCTGGAAATAGGGCGTATCATCGGGTTCTGTGTACATCAGGTCACATGGAATCCTACTGGCTTGGTATCGGGCTGTCATCGATTCCATGATAAATGCATAATTCCGACCTTGATATTGTCGGACTCTTTCAAATCCCTCTGATAAACTTGACACTAAGTTTCCTTCACGTTCAATCCGGTTCCAGATACGCTGAATGACTGCAGTTTGGCTTGTTTGTAAATACTCCTGTGTGGAGCCACCTTCTATCGCAGCGATATGATAAGAATTAGAGAAGGCTAAATCCTCAAAGGATCGTATTGGTGGAACAAAGGATTGGAAGTATGCTCCCACTCTCATGTAGTTAGTGAGAGAAGCAGTGTAAGTAAGCAGACAGAATACGACAAACAGCCACCAGAAACCTGTGACAACTCGACCTCCCAGGGACCGCGGCGCACGAACATAACCTGTCAAACAAATCCAAGTCAACAAATTGAACTCAATTTAATAAGTTTATACAATATCGTCGGGAACCAAATCACAACCTGTTGATGCACTTGGTGGAAATCTTCACAATATGTATGGTGTAAAGAGTGTGTTCAAAATTAAAGTATATAAACTTTCATTAAATGTCTATCCCCGTGATGCCCTATAATTAAACGAGAAAGGCTCTTTATTTTTCACACATGCGTTAATGATCATAAATATTAAAGCCTTAAACACTTAACAATATGTTTTGTACTTTTGCTGATAGAATGCATACGAAGATTCGTGAGATTGATATTGTTTGAATAAAAAAAAAATCTTTGTTCACAAAGTCTCTTCAGATTTCGTTTCAATACTGTGGTAGCATTTAAAGATTATAGTTGATAATTACCTTGCCACATAAATGTACTTAGGAGGTACCAGTAAGTGTTAAGGCAGGTGAAGGACTCAGCTTCTCGGATCGTGGCCAGTCCATCTCGCGCCATCTTCCGCCACTCATAAGGATTGACGTAGGACACGATGTAGAGACAAAAACCAGTGACAAGATAAGCGATGAGTATAGTCAACCAGACCATGTCACTAAATGGGAAGAAAAGGTTGAATAGGCGTTCAATAATGGTCGGTGGTCGTGATTTGGGAAGTTTCCTCAGCAATATAACAGGCCCTGAGTTCAGGAATGGCACGGTGAAGTCGATTGCAGCCATGCGTGTTGGGGTGACTGTCAGAGGAGCGGCCGCTAAGTCTGCTCTCTGTGATAATAACAAACAATAAGTATTACTATTAAGGTGTTACATCATACAGGTCTATAGTGACATATTTAATCTGCTTGGAGAATTTGGTTTTGAGTAAACACATTTTTGGGATATGCCGGTAGGTCCGAAATGGCATGAATACTCACAGAGGTGGACCTAAAAGAAATGTATTATTCCTCACCAGACATTATAAACAAAATAGTAAAGATTACAAATGTTTGGTCAAAGAAAGGTAAGTGGCTGCTCGGCGTTGTGTATATTTTTGAATGACACTGCACAAGGGAATCGGTTAGATTACCACACTTTGAGGGAGCTTCCTGATGCCCTGGTTCTCTAAGAGCTAAGGGGGCAACACGGAGCTGATATATTGTGGCGTCCTGTTATGTCCTGTGGTTGTGTTGTATCTTGTCGTTGTTCGTTGCCAGTGGTGTCGGGTGTGGTTTCCTTCACCCATTGGGCTGGCACGCCGTCATGTGAGTGAAATAACCTTAACTAAGCGTAAAACCCCAATCAAACAAACAAACAAACTAAAGATAGTATAAATGGCGTTTATGAAACTTTGTTTATTTGCTTTTATCCAGAGTAGCATTTACTGATGGAGAATGCTATTGCGTGACCTACTCGGGTTATGATTACCAGGAAAATGTATGAATAAAGCAAAGTGGCGATTGTTCACTTCCTGCAAGGAACAAAAGCATACTTTAATAAAATATAACAAAAACTAAATGATTGTTTTTGATCAATGGCGTCTGAGGATTACCTTATCTACGATTTCTCCGACCAGCCCCTCCCAGGATCCGTTGATTAACTGTCCATATCGACCATCAGGCACCAGACTTAGTTCATATTGGAAGCCTACAGAGAAGGACACCTTGTTTAAGAGGTCAACAATAAAACCTTCAAAATTCCCCACATCAATATCCCCTACATCAATATCCCCCACGTCAAGATCCCCAACACCAATGTTCCCCACATC
>JAUELC010156289.1:0-17737 GCA_031471745.1 Cryptochiton stelleri
ATCCATGTTAGGTGAAATGACTCAACAATGCTGAAGTAATCATGGTCACTGCCTGGCTACCTAACTGCGCTGCTGTCCAGCTTGTTAAATAAGTACATAAACCTGGAATACAATACAGTATGACTTAAACAGTTTAAAAAAATAGTTGCGAGAAAATTCTACAGGCAAATGCAATTACATAATAAATCTTATCTAGAACATTCAACAGGAAAATACCATTACATTATTTTGGGCTTTTATCACAACCCTTTTAAACCAGCAACACATCTTGTTATCAATGTTTTTCTTTGGGGAGGGGGAGGAGGGGGGCACCAGGCACAAAATGCTGAAGTTAAACCTGTCAAGATTGTTTTTTATACAAAGCCATAATATGAATATTGAATGGGATATTCCTGGTCCAATCTGGCTTCTTTAATTCTCAGGAATTTAAAATAAAGCTATGACCAAAGTGAAGTCACCAGTAACTTCTTTGTCCACCTATGTCACCCTAACCTCCCTCTGTCAAAAAAAGGTAAAAACCGACAATGTGGTGTAAACAGATTTATTCATTTTCCTTCACTTTGCCTCACAGAAACTTGTATGTGCAAAAAAAACAATCTACTTGGACAAAAATAGATTGTGTTACACAGAATTAATCTGCCTGCTTTTCATTTCAGCTGAAATCTCTGATTGCTTAATGTCATAAGGCCTGACATTCATCTGTGCAGCCATATAAAACATCACCAAGCCTCAGGCGAGTATAAAGTTAGGGTAAACAAGTCTGTTCATTTCCCTGTGGGAGTTCAACTGTGACATAAGAAGGACGAGACAGACAAAACACGACAACACAAATAAACAAAAATACAGAGAGATAATCAAGATTAATAACCTCAACAGGTAAACAGACCAATAGAGTGATACCTTTATATAACAAGTTTGGTTTGGTGTTTAACACCTGGCTGAAGGTCTTAAGGTTACTTAAGTTATAAGATGGAGGTGCTACATGAAGTAGTTAAGGTGGAAACGGTGCTAGCATCTACTCTGAAACGTTGATTGTCAATAAATCCAGAAGTTGTAAATCTATAAAAGTCTTGTTATGTTACTATTCCTGCTTCTTAATGCCACTGAAGGAAATTACACTCATATTTGTTTTGCGTAGCTGAAAACAAATTCGTAGCCATGAAGTAGGTATGGAGCAGTCTTCTTTAACTTGCAAATAGCTTGTTTTAAGAAAAGGATTGGAATGAATGGAATAGTAATCCACATCTAAAGCCACAAAAACCAAGCTAAAGTGGGCAAAAAAAATTATTTAATCTTATTACATAATTCCACTGGTAAGTTTATTAACACAATGTAAACAGTCTCCATAGTTTAATTTTGACAAATTTATAAATAATTTCTATGTTTCTAAACAAACTTACCTTCCACTCAGTATAGCAATAATAATTGCGTAAAAGTGCACTAGTCAGTGGAAGGTAAGTTTATTGTGTATGAAACAAGTATTTTTACCATCATCAGGAGATCTGTGTGTACAAAAGAGTTCAGTGTATATATGTACACAGAGTTCATCAAGTTCACTCTCTCACAAAATATAAATTTGTTTGTTTATATGCTATAACACTTTCACAACTTGCAAAAAGGTGAAACAAGTTTTATTATGTGCAATAATTATATATACTTGTCATTTGACCATATTCCTGTTTCATCGCTGTGTCTTTTTAATCTTTCATACTTGATTTATTTCACTCTTTTGTAATTTTTTTGTTTTTTCTCTTTTATTTTTTACCTGTAATTTCTGTACATAGTCTAGTAATTTCTGACATGAACTGTACTGTTAGTCATTTCATGTACATTGTAATCGTGCTTGTAATTGGACCTTTTGTGTCAAACAACAAATTTAATAAATAAAATATCTACAAAAGGTGACAGTGACTCGTGGTTGAAATTTGAGGGAATTTACATTTATACATATTCAGCTATTTATCCAGGAAATTTGTTTAAAAAACTACTTAAAATCATCAATTAATTTTTACAATACATATCAGAAAAACAAACAGTTGTGTTAAAGAAAGGCATAGAACTATAAGTGGCTTTAAATAATGACAAAAATGTCAAAAATTTCATAAGCCAACAGTGAATGAGATGAAAAAAAAACAACAGATGTTGAATTTCTACCCTGTATGTTGGACAGTTTTTATTTTTTGATTTATTTCGCCTGAAGCATATAAATATGACCAATGTAATACAATGGATACAAAGATATTACAATACAACATGTTTTACATAAATTTAATAAATTCTGGCGGGAACAGAAACCCCTTAGTGCTTAATTTATCTTGTTTATTCATACAGTACAATGACGAGCAAACATTAATTAATACCTAATTATATTAACTTAAGGTATAAAAATAAATAGAGATATGCTTTTATAGTTATAATATATTAAACAATATTTCTTAAACGAATTTTTGGAGAGAAGGTTCAGTCGGACGTATCACAATTCCGAGTCAGGAGGTCAGCTTTAACTCTGTTATTAACAACAGAAGAAGAGACTCCTCCTGAGAATCCGTTCTCTACCAAATCACACATTTCTGCTGTGACAGACAATTACATCTCTTTCACTCATCTTTCTGTTGACTCATCAATGTCTATGTGAACCAGAAGTTTGGCTAACATCATTGCTTGCTTGTTCTATAAGATCGATGATGGTGCAAGATTCATGATGTCAGCCATCTTAGATTACAGTTGAATGAAAAGAAATCCCATCCAACAGTGCCTCACTAACATGAAGCTACAGACTTTGGATTTGGTCTGTACATTTATTAGAGGATATATATTCAAGGGAGTTTATACAGTTTTGCTAACAAGGTACACTCCAAAACCACACATGAAATATCAAATAAACACAATAAAACAACACATAAACTGATGCAAACCTGAGGCTTTTTTTCTTCTGTAGATGATTTATTAGTCTGTTGATGATATATCATTTGGAATGATACTACAGTATGTACCTCAAGTTCAATTACTGAGCTGCCTTAAGGTGATGAGTAGACAAAGTGCATGATGGGAAGCGGCAGTCATGATGCCCTTTGACATGGTGTACATGTCTCACATAATTTATTACGATATAGCCAGCTAATTAAACATAAAGAAACACCTCATTGTCTCCCTCAAGGATTATTGTCAACCAAAAACAGAAATTACCTTCTAACATCTGAGTTTGAAAAATAAAAAGTACAAAAATAGAGCCGTTAGTCTTGGGACATTATTAGTTATCCAGAAATGTTTAGGACATTGCACTGCTAAATAGTTTCGTGTTAACAACCCAGAGTTTACAAGAACAGATAATGGAAAAATAAAAGATCCCTTAAAATAATATATTATGGTATGTCCTTACTTTTATAAATACTGTTATTAATTTCATTTCTACACAGCTAGAAACAGTCTGTTGTTCAAATCTTACACTTTCATCATTACCCTTATATTTGTCAAATATTCGGAACAGTTAGTTTGTATAGGGAACAGTCACTCCAGCTAATACTGATGGTTATTTTACATCAAAACGGTTAGTTTGTACAAGGAACAGTCATTCCAGCTAATACTGATGGTTATTTTACATCAAAACGGTTAGTTTGTATAGGGAACAGTCATTCCAGCTAATACTGATGGTTATTTTACATCAAAACGGTTAGTTTGTATACGGAACAGTCATTCCAGCTAATACTGATGGTTATTTTACATCAAAACGGTTAGTTTGTATAGGGATCAGTCATTCCAGCTAATACTGATGGTTATTTTACATCAAAACGGTTAGTTTGTACACGAAACAGTCATTCCAGCTAATACTGATGGTTATTTTACAAGCTACACCAAACGACAACCTGTCCAATTCGAACTTGCCATAAGATATGTTAACTGGCGTCTAGTTCAGGTCTAACTAGGAAACGGCTAACAGATGTCTGCTTTGTCAATTTATAACTACATGTACACAAACACTCCTAAAATACTCAAATAAGTTCTTTAATGTTCTAAAAATATCTTCCACAATTGGTAAAAAAATAGAGGTATGTTTAATTGACTCTTATGATGGTGTGTCAGCTAATGGTTAAAGGAAACCTTTCTGGATTATTGCCACTGACAACATACAATGACAAGATACGTGTACAAGACAATCATAGAGCAAAAACATGGTGCAATGAGGCCAATAGTGGAATTTATAGCGCAAGACAGCACAGCCAATCATCTTTGTGACCCCCAGGGCACAGGTATTCACCACCCAACCGCCTGCAACACAAAATATATGTTTTGGGTTAATGATCTTTATCAGTGAAAGCTTCAAGTGAAAACATCAATTCATAATAACATAATTTTGATGTTAAATTATTCTGAGTGGTATAGTCTGTGAGAATAATAGAGTATTAAATAGCAGCCTATGCCTGGTGAACACATCCAGTTCAGACCGACCTTCATCTTGACCTTGATAAATAGGTAATTCAAACACATGTTTTCCATGTCATGTGAACTAACAAGAGGAGATTTGCAAAGGTCATTGATTGAAAACCTGAGCAAACACCGAGCCCACACGATCCCACACGATTTCTATAAGTTCCTGCATGAAACAAATTTCACCAATAGTTTGGTTAACAGGACATGTTCATAACTGTCAATGCTAGTTGGAATGCGTCATAAAGTGCAGATTACAGGCGATGTACCACCAAAAACTGGCAAAGAGAAATTAAACCAATTAAATATTATTATCTAGAATAGCAAAATAAACTAGCTCTAAGTAAATACAAATATTACAATGTAAAGTTGAATGTAAATAAAGTTGGTAATGCATAGGAATTAACACAAGTCATTTCTTATGGATATCAACTTCTGGTTTTAATATTGAGGGACAGGGTAAATGGTATTAGACAAGGTTTCGATGTAGATACTAACACCGTTTTCAAGACTAAATGGTATTAGACTTGAAAATGGTGTTGGTATCTACATTGACAACTGGACGCAATCAAGGCGACCTGTTTATAACAAACATGTCAACATTTTACCATAAACTTGCGATCAACTTGTCATCACAGAATGGGTTAGGAGCATGTCGACTGCGATTATGAGCAGCTGGCCATATCACAGTCACAATCAACTCTTAATCGCAGTCGAACTACATATATATTGGAACTTTTGAAACAATCTACAAGAAAAAAACAAACAACTTAAAGCCTAATTTTTAACCTAAATATCTGGATAGAGCATTGTGAATAGGGTATGGACACAGTGTTTTGACCCGGTTATTATGGTATTTATATGATGTAAGTTTAATAAAAACAGTTGAACAGTAAAGTAAATGACATAGTTTAATTACTTAATGATGAAGTAACCAACAGCGTCATTAACATTAACTGGAGAGAAACCATGCTGCTATAACAGACATTAATGGTATTCGTCTAATGAGGAGAAACTGTCTGATTCGTGAAAGTTGAGTCTATCTACGTCATAGTGAAATCCTATGATCATTGAGCGGATAATCAGTATCTTTAAATGTAAAGTAGAAGAGAGATCATTATCTCTGGGCTAAATAACACACATTTATTAGCAGGGAAGACATAATAGCTCTCGGTACTAAAGCAAGGCTTTACCCATTTAATGCCTGTAAAGGTTTTCTATATAAGGACTGTATAACAGGTCTCTACCCATAATGGCAGACGAGAAGTAGATCGGGTCTCTAGTCCACAGCTGTGTTGTTGATAAAAAATGTATCTACATGTATACCATAGCTTCCCAAAAAAGAAATAGAAGTTTTTATAAGTGTATGATCTATTTTTTGTTAGATTTATTAATTTTATGAAGTTAGCAAATATTTTGTTAATACCGGGAATCTTTGTGGAAACCCACTTTACGGTGTAATTAATGTAGAGCTATTAGGTCTGGAAAACATTTCACTGCAGGCAGGAAGACCTATCTAACACGATTGTCACCATTTCAATTGCCTAACATTCTCCATATGACACTAAAAGTTACTTCGAAAAACAAAACAAATAAGTGCAACCCAGCTTGAATCTTAGGTGATAGGAATACCATTTTACATCGTACATGTATATGTATTCTCTTTAAATCCAAGGATTATATAACAGTGGAAGCTATTCTATAAAAATGCACTTGAGGATTATGGTCAAATTGAAGATACAGGGCTGAGGAAAACATTAAAAAAATGATGAGTATGAAATCAAAAAAATGATCGTAGGATTATTAGTTGATCTTATTTAGGAGACCATGTGATCTTTAATCAAGTTGTTTCTGTAATTGCCAGAAAAAAACACAGAATTATGTCCGAAATGACAGACTGAAATATTACAAGACGGTAAACAACTTGTTTGACTGTTTTACCAGTTTAGTATCTGCATCGTTTCATTATGACTCATTGCTCCTTGTAAATCTTCCAGAATCATTGCTAAACGATCGACATGTCAAAACAAAATTTAAAAAAAATCAGTTCCAGAATTTTTTCTTAAGTGGCAGACAATTCCATAAATTCTAGGTTTGGAAAGGGTTTCTTTCAAACGTCAGGATATACAAATGTAGTAGCCTCTGTAAGATAAATAACTAAAATTAACTAAAATCCTAAATACATATTTTGTGAGTCTTTAGAGATTTTAAAAAAATCATTTGACTGTTAAATATTCTCCATTGGTGTTCTGTATTGACAGACATGAGTGATAATGGAATAGTTTATAACAGTAGAGATCATATTTCTTTAGAACTGATCTGATTCGCTCAATACATGTTTATTGAGGTTAAAATATTGCCCTTCAATTTGATTACAGCTCTTAAACCTTTCGGCAGCCTCTGAGGTTCTACTGAAACCCTTTGGCTGAGCTAAAATTAATACGGCCATCATTTCAGTAGTCTGCCGAGTCCGCTAGAAGACAAAAGAAAACTATTGATTTCTGCTCTCAAGTGAAATATCAAAGGTTGTTTGTGATAAACTGTTATCGGGGAGAATGGACGCAGATATAAAAAAAGCTGGCCGCACTGAGCAAACCATCAATCAAACCTAGATAACGACCTTCACCTTGGCCTACAAGAAGAAATATTGATCAAGTTCTGTTCATGCAACATGAGCGGAGAAACTAAAGAAAGACTTGTTTAAATGTCAAACGAGCAGTCTATTTATGGTTACGTCTTAGTTCCAAGAAGATTGTTTATCCACGTCCTTATCTTAACTCATGTACACATGATAACAGCATCATCAGCCATTGTAACAACAACAACATGAGTGGATAAAACAAGAGAGATGTGTGTAAATGTTAAAACACCAGTGTATTGATCAATCAGCATTGTAACAACAACAACATGAGTGGATAAAACAAGAGAGATGTGTGTAAATGTTAAACCACCAGTGTATTGATCATCTATTGTGACAACCACAATGGATTCCCAATGAACAAACCACCCAGCCCATTAACCCATTTCAAACAGCCAGATTAACATGCAGGCCTACCTGCTACAAAACAAATATTACAAACAATAAATTAAGAATTATTCTGGACATACATGTAGCTGTTTACTGTCTTTTAATGCCTGAGTTGTTGTATCACAACCTGGCTGAATCAATAATATTTGTTAATATTGATAAAACCACAGGCAAGGTCTTTTCTTTTCAGAACAATACAATATAAAATAATAAGTCAACATAATTAACAATTCCACAGATTAAATAACGGTATTATTATAAAGTTAAACATGTGAACATCCAAACATTGGTAATTGTATTGAACAGCAGAAACGATCAAAGAGAATATGATTGATTGATTGATTGATTGATTAATTAATTGGTGTCTAACACCAACTCAAGAGTATTTCACTTATATGGCGGCAGTGTACTCCAACAGCAAATAACGCCTAATACCATAAAATGTGAAGTGTTTTGGTTTGTTAGAAAAGTAATGTCCTCCAGTGCTAATTAAAGACCGCATGATTATGATAGGAACATACTGCCGTTAGCCAGAGGACTCTAAGTAAAGACAACAGATTATGATCGAAACATGCTGCCCTTAGCCAGAGGACTCTAAGTAAAGACAGCATGATTATGATCGAAACATGCTGCCCTTAGCCAGAGGACTCTAAGTGAAGACAACAGGATTATGCTCAGAACATACTGCCCTTAGCCAGAGGGCTCTAAGTAAAGACAGCATGATTATGCCCAGAACATGCTGCCCTTAGCCAGAGGGCTCTAAGTAAAGACAGCATGATTATGCTCAGAACATGCTGCCCTTACTCAAGGGTATTTCACTTATATGACGGTGGTGTACTACAAGTCAAAAGCCACACTAACACAAACCATAAAAAGTGAAGTGTTTTGCTCTGTTGGAAAATTAATGTTCCTCCAGTGCTAAGTAAAGACAGCATGATTATGCTCAGAACATGCTGCCCTTAGCTAGAGGGCTCTAAGTAAAGACAGCAGAACATGAGTTTGTATGTGACTTTATGAAATTAAACCAGGTTTATCTTCTGAGCAGCCCAACACTGGTGTGAACACACCCAAATATATAAAGTTCAAAGCCTTTTCAAAAACTATTCAGACCATATTTGACTGGATTCAGCAGCGCTAATGTTAGTGACTTTCAACACTAATGTTAGTGACTTTCACAACGCAGAATACTTTTTTACATTAGTTGTGGTGATTTGTTAGTTTGATTAGTGTTTGACGCAGTCTGGACATCTGCCCTTTACTGCCTTATAGGACACCTCCTTGGATAGTTTTGTTGAGGCGTCAAATTTACTACTTTAATTTTGAATGTTTAATTACAAAGATAATATATTGTGAGGAAAGGCTTCAATGCCAGGTCATATTTTCTGTACATACCCTTCGACTTGACATTATCCATAGTTAGGGTGTTTGAAGAAGAAATAAAGAAGAAACATGATTACAAAAGTAATTTATCTTAAATTGTCATTCACCATATAAAGAAAAAGACATAAATGCGAAAATAGAATATACAAAACACTAAGGAAAAAAACACAAGTTACAACATGTACATGTAAGCGTATGACAATTTATGACCATGGAGGGAGGTGTCCTATTGGAGAGATATCCGGGGGGGAGATGTCCTACAGGGGATATGTCCGCGGGCCGATGTCGGGCTTCTGTTTTATTTTAAATTAAATACATTAAACACAACAAACAATAATTAAGTAATGGATTTTTTTTATAAGAGCTGCAATCGCATAAAGTATCTGTTTGAAATGCGTCATATTTGACATTTTCTTTGATAGATTTTGTTTATCAATAGTTTGAAGGAAGGCAGAATTCACAAGTTGTTATTTTCATTTGACAATTTTTTCAAAGCGAGGATTTATAAATTTTACCCAAGATCAGCCCCTGAAGATAAGCAGGCGGGATATGTCGGTAAATATATTCTATTCTGAGATTGAAAAGTAGTTCTTTGAAAACACAGAACAGCGACTAGTCAGTAGTGTGATTTCATAAATATATATCCATATTCTTTACCCAAAACTTGGACACCTTTAGACACCTTCACCAAATGGAGGAAGCACTGAGACCAGTGACAGTCAGTTTGACTGACCCCCATCTCTTGTTAGCTTTCACAACAACAGGATAGTCCTTTGCTGACATCACACATGTATTCGTAGGGTAGACCTTGCGTTATTCCTATCCCTTCACATTCAGCTTTCTCCGTACACGTACATTGCCCTATCGGGGGTGTGGGTGGAGGCGGTGTGGCTACCGGAACATGTCCAGGGTAAAATTCGAGCGCCTCATTTTGTTCAACCGCCTCATAATCCACTGGAGCTGGATTATGCCAAGGGTACTGGTAGTAGTAGGAGGAATATGGATTATGATGCACATATGGAGCTACTGTGGTAGTGGTAGTGGTTGTGGTTGGATGGGGCGGCATGTCTGGATGGCCAACCAAATGGCCTCCACATATCGCTGGAAAGACAGATAGAGAAAATATAAGTACAATTTATTTATTTTCTTGATGTCTGTCAGAAAGACTACGATCTTGCACCGTCAATATCGGGTGAAAATCCATATACATGTAGCAGAAACGGCGAATTCCCAAAAAGTGGTGGGAATTGTAAATATAGAAGGGTGGTCAGCCATAGTCGTGTAAGAATACCACAATCCTCATATCTAAACAAACTCTTAAAGTCACATACGCACCCAAAAAATTCGGATTTTGAGTTATTACAGAATCACATGAGTTACAGATATTTTTTTCAAGATGTAAAAGTTAGAGACTTCCCATTAATTCCACCCCTCTATGTGTAGGTTAAGTGATGTTTTTACCATAACAAAAAAATAAATAAATTGAGGATGTGTCAATTTACTGTCAAATTAGGGGCACGCTTTGATATACCGACCGAAGCCAACAGTTATGATTGAAAACACCCCCTTCAAATTTACAATGTTACATACAAAATCATTTGAAGCGGTGGGATCAAAGCCTTTGTACAAACATATGCGGACAAATGGCCGGCTCTCTTTACGTTGAATTCGAATGATAGCAGGATTACTCCAGGCTGGTACAAGCGTTTTACCCATTAACCATTGTTTTATTTCAACGCAACTGTTTATATTCAGTAACAAAGTTCAAAACTTCTTTAAATCGAGGCAATCAGAATTTGTTGGAAAACCCTAATTTTTGGTGCAAGTGTGACTTTAATTATACAGTTATTTTGGATAACATCTGTCATCGTTTCCAACGAACAATTCAAAATATTCAGTCAATGCACTTTATTGACGAAGGTATCTACATACCGACATACAGCTACATAAAGAATGCATACATGCTTTGAAATAATACATGTACATGCTCCGAACCAAAGCATCACAATAATTAACGTTTTTGTTTTCTTTTAAACAGTGGTGAACGGATCACATTGATAAGGCTTTGTCATGAACTGTACTTTATTTAGCTCGCTGAAGGTTTCATTCACGACAAACATGTTGACATGTCATGAAATATTCCAATCTAAGGATGAGGAATTTGCAACAACAAAAGTCCATTAAGTATGTTTATTTAGTGGCCACTGATTAGTATGAGAAAATAAGACAGAGCGGAAGGAAAAAAATACAAGCTTAATAAATAGTAGTCGATACAGTATTAAAGCCCTTCATACTTTATCTCAAATCGTGACCTATTTAGGCAAGTCAGATGACATTGACATCAGCCTGAAGCTTCCAAAATCAAACAACAAGTCAGTCATTCAATCAATCAAGCAACACATATATGGCTTGTCGCTTGCTGGAGAATATCGAAGGATTAAGACAAAATGGTTAACTTAGTTAAGTGACTCATTTGCTTGGTGTTTATTAACTGTCGTACTTAAAGATATTCATTCACATCTGTGACGACTTTGTATTCCCGGCGGAAAATCAGATAAAAACCGTTAAAAACCTTGACCTCGTACAACAATGATTTACAGTTAATACACTTTTAAAGAACCGGCCCAAAGGATCAATTGTCAGAGTATTGCATACTCACTTTGTTCTACTCTTGACCGGATAAAATTGCCAATAGAACTACCGAAATCAAGCAACCTTTTAAAAATAAATCAATCAACCTTTTCACAAAATAGTAACTTAATTGTTTATTTGACTGAATTTTAAATTATATTCAGGAATGTTTCATCCGGTAAAATAACAGAATATACTTACAATTCATGCTGCCGAATGGCGTGGTGGAAGGAAGGGTGGTTGTCGTTGTCGTTGTCGGTGTCGGTGTCGTTGATGTAATGTTTTCAATGAAACTGTCGTTCATCAGAGTGCCATTACTGTCCAGTATTGAAAGACCAATGGTAACATTGCTGGAATCAAACGTAAGATTTAACAAATCTAAATCCTCCACCAGAACTGTGGAATTAAACAAGGGTTCTGTGGAATTAAACAAGGATTCTGTGAAATTAAACAAGAGTTCTGTGGAATTAAACAAGGATTCTGTGAAATTAAACAAGCGTTCTGTGGAATTAAACAAGGGTTCAGCTGTGGTCGGGGGTTGAGGTGTTCCTGGTGGGATTGAAGGAAGCTGGCGCACTAAGTTACCAGGATTGACGTCAAGAGTCCTACCCGTTACACCATCAGCGACCGGAGGCCCTTTGTCATGAAATAAAGTATCGTTAAAGGCACCGCCAGAGTTCGTTCCTGTTATGTCGACAGAGCTGTTCAGAAGATTTCCATGTTTTGTTTGAATCTTTGGTTGCTTTACAGAGAAGCTTACATTTGCATTTTGAAGTTTTCTTGCCGACTCGATGGCAGAATTAGACGAAACACTGGGCAAAGCTGTTATGGGTACTATAGGAGTGTTCGACAGTGCTGTTGTTATAGGTCCTGCTTGTACAATTTGGACATTTGTTACGTTTTCCAATGAAACCCTCATAGGTAGTCCTGTCGGTTTTTCGGCTACTCTGTTCGAAATGCTTGGTGAGACAGCGGGATTGATTACGTCATCAAATGTTACACTGTATTGAGAGGCATTTATTGAGTTACCCGGCCTAGACCTGAACGTAGGGGGACGAAATAAATACCGGTATTTATACATTCGTGTTGGGTCTACCCTCAGATCAATGATTCTTGTCTTGTTAGAATGTTTGTTGTTATTTGGTAATTCTACTGTTGGAATGTTCCTAGAATCTACACCTCTGCCGGCACCCACGTTAAGTTTTTGTTGTGCGTACTCGCTAGACACAGGACCAGCAGAACTAGGCATACTACCGTTCTTTATTGGTGGGTTATTCAAGACAGTGCCAGGTCTCTTTAATGTGTCCACTGGGCCAGTATGAATACTTGGAAAATTGTTCATATTCCCTATATTCGAAATAGGAACTGAGTTAGTGTTAATATCAGCATTTATTGTTTGTGTATTTACACCTGTTCCAATCGTTCCCTTTGCCGAGTTAATTAATCCCGAATTGACATTGGGCCCAGAGCCTTTGGTAGCAGATCTGACAATGTTCTCGTTGGTCGTCACTATCCTGGATGGGGTAGCCAAATTTGCGTACACACCATTGTTAACGTTGCTATATTGAATTTGTCCGGGTTGATGTCGCAGATTTGATGTCTGTGTAATCACTGGAGCATTGGTTTGTTGTCCAGTTCCGCTCGCAAAAAATACGCGTTGAGAGCTGACAGCATCTACAATGGAATTCTGTATTTTGATGTTATTTTGATTACTAATGCTTTGTGCGGTTATATTCTGATCCACCAGTGCACTATGTTTGTTAGAAATATTACAAATCCTTTAAGGACCCAATGAAAAATGGTAGGGATGACCAACCTTAAATGTTCGTCGTTTTCCAGCTGATGAGTCAGGGGTAACAGTATTTAGGGAGGTGGTGGGGCTTGAACAATGACAGGTAATAATGTTCAATGTTTTCCAGCAGAGGCACCGGGGACATCTGATGGTGGCGTAGCTTGAACAATGACTAGATTAGTTACTCTAGCTTTGGGCAATATTGTCCTCTGTATTTCAACAATATGTAATGGTTGAGTGTTACGTTTAACAGTTGGATATTGATTGTTAGCGATTGGAATTGAAATTAACATGCTATTAGTCCGCCTTGTTGAGAACAGTTGTGGAGTTATGGGCTTAGCTTGACTTATAGGGGCATGTGGGTCTACAAATCGTACAGTAAATACACTTTGTGTGACTGTTTCACTCATTCCCGGGGGTGAGTTGCCTTGCGTTCTGGGAGTTTCTCGTCTAATTATAATTTCGGGTCTTGCTTGTGCCCACGGATACGGTTTAAAAGGACGTGCTAAGAACCGATATATGTGTTGCCTTTTGATTTGCGATTGAGTTAGTGGATTTCCAACAACATTGCTTGTACTTTGAAATTGTATTCCGGGCCTTTGTGGATCCATGGTAGTGGTAGTGGTTGGTTCTGTAACCTGATTTCTAGACCATGCAGTGTTGACTTTAGTTTTATAGACAGTATTAACTGTACCATCTACCCTACTGGAGTCAGATTTAGATAGCACATTGCCCAATTCTTCATTTATTGCTGGAAATACGTTTGGGATAGGCTGTTGTTCTGTTTGGGTCAGATTATTTGTTTTAACCGGAACATGAATAAACATGTTTCTGTGTGGTGGCTTCTGGACTTTTAGGTTTTCCATAGTAGCATTGTGTTCAACAGAAACCTTAGCTTTTTGCAGATTATTATGGGAGTTCACTTCATGTAAGTTACCTACACCGTTTGTGGTTACTTCTACTGTCTTTACGGCTTTGATCTGCTTGTCTGTATTTACTTCTATTGGCCTTACGGTTGGAATGTGCTCGGCTGTATTTATAACGTCATATGCGGTAGTTTCTCTATCGATATTGGGTTTCATGTCACTTGTCAACGATTCAGACTGAACACCACCCACCACAACGGATGTAGTCCCTTTACCCAATAAATAATTAACACCATCCCCACCGACCTCTCTTCCACCATATATACCTTTGATTCCACTAGTATTGTTCATGTTTACATGATTTGTAGAGTTATGAGAATAGTTGGAACTTGGATTTTCCTTAGCAGCCAAAGGGTTACTCGTTATAAGAGTAGGGTTTGATTCATTTGTATTCATTTGTGTGTTTAAGTTCACTGTGGTGCTGTCCTGTACATTTGTAGCACTACCTCGGTCGACATTTAAATAAGTCCGTCGGAGGACAGTAAGGACATTATTTTTTCTTTGTTCTGTTATAGTTTGTCTTTCTTCTACCATTATTTCAGTATTGCTTGTGTTACTTTTGTTTAAATCGTTAGCTTCGTCTAGAATTACTTGTGAAGATAAAAGGCTGCTTCTATTACTAGTACTTGTTTGTTGAGTGTTATCGTCTAATGTGTGTGTTTGTATATCGTCAATTGGTACCACACCGTTATTATTATTATTATACCCTTCACCATTTCCTAATAACCGAACGTCTTCACCAGGGTGCGCTGACACAAATGGGTTGTCATCCCCAAACACTATATTACCACCACCAGTCCTATCATCTACATACACGTTTGTTGAGTGTCCTGTACGACCAATTCTATCACCAGATTCCTCTACCTCTTGGACCAGAACAGAAGAAAGTGCACCTTGCCCTTGGACGTGAGTGACAGAGGGAGTATTAGCACTAACATTACCTGATAGCTGACTCTTAGTTCCCTTGTTGGTAATCTCCACAGTGGAATTCATAGACACATTACCAAACGATGAAGTTATAGCAGACCTGTTTGTTATACTCCCATGTGGGCTTACACTTAAAACAGCACCACCCGTAGACACGCCATTAGGTACGTTCAAGGCCACAGCGGTAGTATTCGAAATCTGCTGTGTTGTTGAAGCACCTATGGCCTGTGTGGGGTTTGTTTGTAAGAAATTTACCGACTTTAATATCGTCCTTTCTGTATATATGTTCGCTGTATTTTCTTGCCCATTCTGTGGTGTGGCATCTGCGGGTACCTTCGAAGAGCCACTGGGCGTTGTAGAAATCCCTGTTAAATCTACATTAGTGTTGACAGGGAAAAATAACCTGCGTCTTTCGTCTATTATGTCACCACCGTTCAGTCGTAACTGTCTGTTGTTATTTGGAACCATATAAATCCTGTTTATTCCATTTCTAGCCCTAATTCCACTGTCGACTGTCCTTCCGTTTACCAGATCAACTGGTCTTGAAGTGGAAAATCGTTGTGTTGGTTTCGCGGGAGATACACTGGATATTTTTCCTCCACGAACCCTTAGATAAGATAATATTGGGATATAACCATTCCTTCCTGAAAATACATTCCTCATTTGGTTTTTGATCATTTCTCTTTGTGATAATCTTCCGGCAGGGGTTATAGGTAATTGTCCATGTGTAACATACATTAGGTTGGCAACGATCACAAAACCCAGCCATAAACATTCAGTCATTGTGGCTCTGCAATTAGAATAAAAACAATGAGAAAGTAATGAACTATAGCTTGGTTTTTTCCTATACATATGTTTCACACTACCCGCTGCCATATGACCACAAGTTATTATTAGAAACAGTCATATGTTTATATATATAGGCATGGAAATTTTTCTCTCTTTAGTTATTACAAATATATAAAACAGTCATAAGCTGGCAAAAAATGTAAATCAAAAACCCATTTAATGGATAACCTACCGGTACTAATTAAAAAAAAATATATAATGATGACATTAACTATAGTAATTTGTAGGATCAACAAAGCAGATATAAGTCAACACCTACATCATCACGCGCTGCCAAGTTTACAGGAAAGTATAGACTGCATGAAGTTAAGTTATTAATTCATACCGGATATATAACAAAAAACTGACCCATACTTATGTCACCGCTTTTCTTTTGCGTATAGAATTAAAAGTTTATTGATTTCTTTTGCCTCTTTTCTTTCCATATCTTTTTGAATTTTTGAAGTTCGTGAACAAGCCTAAATATGTCAGGGCAAGTTCATGCGATATGCCATTTGATTTATAGGCTCTTTATATGTGCATGTCACATTAATCTATTCCTTATATTTATAGAAACGAGTACTTAGTAATTAACGACTTTGTGAAAAACCAGACAGTTTTAAAATGATGTTAAGCAAAAAATCTTTTTCTATTTTTACAGGTGGAAAATTGCGTAATTTTACGAACATATAAAGGTAACATTCCAAAAGTAATCACGTGTGTTGCGGTCTACATACAATAACTATGATTATAAATAATGCGAGGAATATGTTCGAAGGAAAATAAACAACACATATATAGAGAGTCTCAACAGTTCCATGAATTTTTTTAGTTACTTATGTATTAAAGAAGATGCATCAACAAAATGGATTTGTGACACGCGGAAATCTTTTCGGTGTTTGGAAGTTATAAATAAAAAGCATTATCAATCAAAATTACTCATGCTGACAGATGAGTTTGAGTTATTGTTCGACTGTAATGATATATAGCTTTATGTCGAATGTAGAGTTACGAGATTAACTGATTGTTGTAATTGTTGGCATCTTAAACATTTTTAAAATTAAAATTCTCAGAATGTTATAAATTGTCCTTCATTTAACATCGGGGAACTGCCGTGGCCCAAATACGCCTTTTATTGTTTTTTTTAACTTTAATTATTATTTTATTAGTTATCCCCCAGGTGATAATATTTCCACCTAGGTGAAAATATTTTCTCTTGGGTTGCAACTATTACCTCCTGTGTGAAAATATTATCACCGGGGATGGAAAGTATTTTCACCTGGGTGAACAGTCACGTGATGTCCAACGATTATATTGAGTCAGATTGAGGCTGTATCTATCATGTAACAGGTGAAAATATTTTCCACCCTGGTGGAAATATTATCACCTGGGTGAAAATAATTTCCACCCAGGTGAAAAGTATTTTCATCCAGTTGATAATATTTCCCCCAGGCGAAAAGTAATGAAATTATAATTAAAGAAGACAAAAAAAACGCGAAAAGTTGTATTTGGACAACCGTAGCATATGATCGGTTGTTGAATCCGTGCATATCTCCTTATTTGGAAGAATGAAGAAATGAGGTTGGGCAGCCAATGGAATGGTTTGCTTACAGTACAGCGAACGACAACTCTTGTACGCTTGGGAAAGCTATACAGGTATTGTAGCTACACTGCCTTGTACTGTATACTATTGGCAGTTTGTTTTTTCTTCAGTTTTCTGTTTACAATTGAAAGGGTTAGGGTTAGGGTTGATGTTGATGAAAATGTCAAAACAATGCAGGTTAGTAAATGTTAGGCTAT
>JAUELC010156290.1:0-11216 GCA_031471745.1 Cryptochiton stelleri
CTGTTTTTTGGAAACATTCCGATGTGTATGGAAAAGTTAAAAATTGCAGGCCAAGACGGTGGATATTAAATTTCTGATTTCGAATAGAGGTTTTGGACTAAATCTGTCCGGACCGACAGCCTTGGTTGTGTCCATTGATTGGAGTAAATCGAGAACGTCGGAAGCTGTTATTGGGATCTCAGACAACTTCAGACAGTCTGGATTATCAAGGATCGGGAGATTTTTCTCGGAGTTCTCTATTTCAGAGACGGAAGCAAACTATTTGTTCAAAATGTCAGCTTTGTAGTGGTTTTCGTATTCATACTGGATTGATGCCGGTTGGTCGTTAAAAAATTGAAGGGGTGGAATTGGAATGAAATTGCTATTATTATTTTTAAGGAAAGATTTACACAACTTCCACTAGAATTTCTGTCCAGTGTTTCCAGAATAAATCCTTCTGTTATTTTTTCGCTATTTTTTGTTTTCTTGATCAAGCCATCAACATAATTTCTTTGCTTTTTATACTCAGCCGTGTTGGCAAAATATGAGTGATTCCTAGAAAACCTATCACGATGATTAATTTGTAATTTTATTTCGGTAGTTATCCATGTTTTGTCGTTCGTACTGTTCTAATTGGTATATAGATATTTGCTGCTCGATTCAACACGTCGTAAAATAGATTGCACATTTGGTCTACATCTGTGTCTTTTAGCAAGTTGTCCCAGTCTGTTGTAGCTAATTCTTTTCTTAGAGAGTCCCAAATCTGCTCTGTCATAATACCAAATGTGTCTTTTGTATTTTGGAAGCTTTGGGATACTTGATTTAAGGTAAGCAAATACAGGACAATGATCGCTGCCGAAGTTACTTAATATTCGGTGGTTGATTATGAGCTGTCGGTGACTACATACAATAGTATCTAACAAAGTGTCAGAGACAGGGCGAGTAGGCTCTGTTATAAGTAGAGTCATACCGAAGCTGGATATTAAGTTTTTGTTTAGATGGAATCTGTGTGAGTTAAGCAGATCCTCATTGAGATCACCAGACAAAATAACATTGTGACGAAGGAAAGAGTCGAGGGCGTCGGATATATTGTCCTGAATCACTTCCCGAAGTTTTACCGGAGAGTTAGGAGGTCGATAAATAACCGAGATTAACATTGGTCGCCGGTTGTGGATTTCAATCCACCACAAGTTCCAGATTGTTGTTCTCACGCCGGAAGTGGTGAGTAAATGCAAGTGTATATGAAATATAGACACAAACACCACCCCAAGCTTGATCCCGGTTACTGTGATATCATTACAGTCTTGCGTGTGCATTTTCGATACCATTGCTACCTGGGCTGGCCAAACATTGGATTGACGTAATAACTATATAAGTTACTTTATTGGACACTTCGGATCGCGTTCAACGTAAACTCACTTTATGGAATGGCAATTGTTATTGGTATGACTGGACTTTTCCCGTTAAGAGTCAATTGTGGTTCACTTCGCGTATGGTCGGTTTTATGCAGAGATGTCCGAATCTAAGCTCGCGTGTACCAACGCGCTATTTAAACCCCTGCTTTTTTTTGTTGGGGAGGGGGGGGGTCGAAGCTTTAATACCAGCTTGGGAGAAATAAAATGGTGCGCCCTTATCTTGGAGGTGAAGTCTCGAAGAAGATTCCCGAAAAACATTTAGATTGCTCAAGAGTAGGCAACGATCCCAATAACTTTTGACACTAATTTTCACGAACATTGTTCGTACTCACCTGAGAACGAAAATATTGCTCAAGGGCTTGGTAATCGGCAGAAGATCTATTCAACAGAGTGACTGTCCATGTGGCATTTATCGCAACCCGACCAATCAATATGGTATCTGAAATGACAATCGTTTTGCATATTCAACAGACAGTAAAATGAGCTAGATATGCCTGATTCCTCCCCACTCCACCCCATCGCCTTCCAAAAAACAAAACAAAACAACAACAACAAAAAACCCAACAATAAACGATGTGTTTATCGTTGATGTCCTTCTCAGCAAAGCTGTAGTCAGGGAGCTAAAAGTACTTCGCAGACCGTTTACTTTTAATAAATACAGTAAGTGTATTATATTTTGTATGTTAATACATGTATTTATATATTTTTTCAATGAAACTTTAATTCACTTTATTTCAGGTTTTGCCATTACAGATCTACATGTATCTGGTTAGGCGATATTCGGATATGTAAGATGGAGCAGTCCAAACTTTGGATCGTCCTTATAACTGAATTAACTTTGTTAGACAAGCCTGACTACGAGTTCAACGTTTTCCACATGGGACTGCACATTCTGGGCTGGGACATCCTATATTGAAATCTTTTGTCCAGGCCGAAATTCAACATTAAAACTATTATACCATTCTCTTCCTGCATTTCTCGAAACGTTGTGGCTCTTGACCCAGAAGTTGTTGGTTTCTCTGCGGAAGTTGTTGATTTTGAAACCGTTGGTACCCTCGTAGAACTTGTTGTTGGCGCCATAGAAGTTGGTGTCTTGGTGTCTCTTATTGTTGATGAAGACTGACTTGTTGCCGTAGTTGTACCCTTAAGGCTGACGGACACTGAAAAGAAAACAATCAACAGTGAAAATGTATCCATCGGTTACTTGCCACAAGATGCTGTTCATTGATACAATGGATGCGTATTTCTAGTGAAAGGGACAGAGCATGCCACCAACGGCTGCTTTATTGAAATACTTGATTTGATTTATTCACCAACCTAATAAATACATTTGGGGGAATAAAGCTCTATAGGGTTTGTTATATCCCATATAGCTTGTTTCTAAAAAAAACAGATAAAGATAGGCCTACAGGTACACGAAAAACTTTATATAGATGAATAGTAACTATCTCCCGAGTTAAAGATTCCAAGGAGATGTGTTGTTAAATGTCTGTTAAACAGAGATTGAGAAATTATGGCGCGAAGTTGTACTAGAAGTGGGTTCCATTGCTTTACAAACTGTCAAGTTAGTGCGGTGAAAATGCATCCTAAGGTTCGTACTATGTCCTCTTGTGCAAATACTTCAATTAACCTCGTGAAATAGTTATTGGACACTAAAAAAAGAGCAGGAGGATCGTCAAAGATGAAGAAACGTATCCAATAATACATAACTATAAAAGACCACGTGTTTAACGTGAATGTTGGTGAACGTGTTGTGTAAGGCCTCTACTCAATGAACTTATAATTAGAAGACCACTGTAATAATGCGAAGGACAGATTATATTGAAAAAGGGGAAGGATGATGTATTGTTTGAATAAAGAATCTGTATAATATGATAATTATGAGATACTGATAGGAAACACACCCGGTATTGCAACCCACCTAGTCACGTTATACGGACATCGTACCCACTGGTTCTGTCTGCGCTGAGCGGCCGCACGCAGACAAATTGATGTGATTTATACAATTTGTCTTTTTTTCACCGTGTTTTTCGTCCTGTGAGTGTCTTGTAGCTTGTCATTGTTTGTTGCCAGTTATATCGAGGGTGACTTCCATTACTCATTGGGCTGGTACGCCGCGATATGAGTGAACTTACCGTGAGTACGCAGTAAAACCCCAAGCAAACAAACGGACACCATGTGAACATGTGTAAGATATAACACCTTGACATTGAGCGCCTATTGCTGAAGATTGATTGATTTATTAGAGTTTTACGCCACATTCAGCAACATTTCAGCTAGGCTGTGGCGTAAACATTTTACAATGTTTATGTATTATACATGTTAGTTAATCATTGTTCCAATCTTCAGCACCAGAGGTTAAACACCAAATCGACAAATGATATAAACTGAAAAGGATAGACATAAGCTTTAAACATTAAAATTTGTCAAGGAATAAAACATTTTAATTGCAGATGTAAAAAAAAAAAAATATGATCTTTAAAAATAGTTCAATTACAATAATTTTAAATTAGGTTTTGTGACACATACCGATCTGTTTAAGAAATCTGAAGACAACATCGCCAGCAATGCTGTCAAAGAAATCCTTTATAAAAGAGTATTGCTGAAGAAATAAACTCCTGTAAAATTGCAAAACGAGGGTTTTAAACATCTTTAAAAAAACAACATGTATGAATAACATATCTTCCAGGTTCGATTGAGACAAACAATTTTGACGTATATGGAAATTCACATCAAATGACTACCTTTGACTTTCACCCTCTTTTTGTCTATCTCCAGATTAACTTGATCTGTAATGGTATCTGTAATCAATGCAATCACATCAACTTTAGAGTCTTCGTCTTCTACAGACACCATCACTGTTCCGTTTTGAAAATACAGACCATCTTCCGGAATGTTTACCACCACTTTAATATCTGCGATTATACTACCAGGTCTGCGGGAAATACAGATAACAATCAGGTTTTAGAAAGACTTAAATCTGGAGAAAAGAAGAAAGGCTTCTCAATTGATAATAATGTACGAATGTTGACTGCCATATATACAAGGTCTACATGTACCTTTTATTTGGTATATTGTGGTTATAACCGGTAGGCCTACGTGTATTGTACTACCAAATGCGTGATCGAAACATGGATCGTCACATAATCAAACACTTCTTGAAGCGATGCGTATCAAAATATCTTTATCTCGTTAAGCCATTTCTTCTAGTCCTGGTTTACAGTCGTACATTTTTGTACCGAAACGTTTACTGTGTAATTGCGAAAAACGATTACCAAATTGAGTTTGACTCAATATATTAGCATAGTAAGGGCTGAAACATTCAGTCAAATTTAATGTACTTTTTTCAGAATTAAACTATTTGTCTATTAAAGGACAAGACCATCGATTTTCGACCAAAACGTATTATTCTCAACGTATATTTTTAAAGACAATAAGACGTGTCACGTTTAGAACGGCCGAAGCATAACCGTTAATAAGTTAATTGAAAAACAGGATATGACGCTATTGGTGTAGGTCCAATATGTGCCCGTCTGCTGATGAATTCGCTGGTGGAAGGTATTCTTTTCCCTCAACGAACAGAAACTGGT
Organism: Cryptochiton stelleri; assembly: GCA_031471745.1. NCBI lineage: Eukaryota > Metazoa > Mollusca > Polyplacophora > Chitonida > Mopaliidae > Cryptochiton > Cryptochiton stelleri. The sequence goes on from JAUELC010156290.1 coordinate 4,985, forward strand.
TTTATAAAAAAAAAGATCCATCGGTGCATCCGTGAGCGGTCAGACACGCCTAGGACATAGGCCTACCTTCGATGAACCAATACCGTCACATTCTGTTTTTAGAGTAACTAATTAACGACTATGCTTTCGCAGTTCTAAATGCGACATGCCTTTTTTTCTCTAAAAATATACGTTGAGAATACTGAATGTTGGTAAAAAAAATTGGTCCGTTAAACAATGTAAGACACACATAGATTACAACTTGTGTATAGGGTTACGACGTTCGGTATATTTCCTAACAATGTTCCTAAGCATATGGGCAATATACTTGTGCTTTTGCCTGAGAACGGTGCTACTAGGAAACATCGTAGCCCTAATAAACAAGAAGTTGTAATCCATGTATGTTTTACATTGTTTATTACTACCACATTCTAAGTGCCTTTACAATGTTACTTATACGAGTAGAACTATTACATATTATGCAGGTATGTGTAAAAGGAAGTTGGAATATATCTATAATGAAGGAGTTTATTTTACCTTAGACGAATCACTTCTGTGCGGTTGTAAATAGTCGCCAACTTTCCTCTCCGAAAAGCTTTGTCCAACTGAAAAAAAAATACATAAAATTACCAGCTGATTTTCAAAAGTTTTTGATGATTTTGAATTTAAGCATAATTATTAATTTTTAAATAAAGTGGAAATTGTAGACATAGATTAATGAATTCCAAATCGCAATTTACGAAAGAAAATAGTTTATTCTTGATAGATGAGAATAAATGGAACTTGACAACTTTTGGTAAGTCGTCTTTCTTTGTTTGAACAGTTGATGTAGCCGAATTTTAAGTCGCAGAAAACATAAAAATACATATGAGCCTTTACAGCAGCTTCCGAAAAAGTCCTGAGTTTTGCGAATTTGTCATTATCTTGTTGGAGGCCATTCAGCATGTAGTCTAATTGCATAGTAAGTTTCTATTAAAACCATCTCATGTTTGGTGTGTCAATTAATACACTAACAAACAATTATTAATGAAGCAATTGTATGCACAGCTTTTAAGAATAGCGCCCTCTAGTGTACAGTATATGAAGTTTAAATCTCGCAACTCGCCTGATGAATCATGGTAAACCCTGTTTAACTATTTATAACCTGTCTTGAAGACAAATGATTTTTTCTTCAGTTTGTTCATGTATTTTACATATAACAATAAGACATTAAATGGGAAGGCTGTGAATCACTTGCGACTTGATGGTCTTAATAGCGCCTATAGCCCCTTTAGCCCCTTTTAGCTATTAGTTTATTACCCAGGATTCACCATTTAATTCTGAAAATCAAATTGCGCGGAATGGTTAAATATAATATCTCCTGCGCAGCCTACGTCACGTGAAACGTTTTAAGCTGGACAAAAAAGGAAATGCCGTTGAACTGGTACAATGGGCGTTGCACACTTCTGGTTAATAGACTTCTGCCTCTATATATTCACTAAATTACACCATAATGAATGTATATCAGTGAAATAAGTGGCATATACTATTTATGGTGATTTTAATGGATATGTTTTACAAAATAATAATACATTTTATGAAGGTACCACCTATATGATAATGACAAATTTCCACAGGACTCGATTTTTGGAAACTGCTGTATACCATGTTCTATATCATATTAGACTCACTTTATACTACATACACTTTGGGGCATGTTGTGACGGACAGTACGCAACATTTCCAGTATTCTATCTTGAGAGAATACATTAATTTCAATTAACTCTTCTGTCCATTGCTTGCATTTCACCATACCTGATCCTGGTTTACCAATGCTTTGTCTTGATTGTCTGGCGAGATGGACATCTTCAAGATGGATGCCCGCTTAAGAAGTCTGTCACGACGGGGTTTAAAATAAAGAGACTCATATCTGTGAACCAAAAATAATTCATACAAATATAATCCATAGTCCTTGAGATGCTTACACATATGAGGTTCAAAGAAACGATATGCTAGATGCGTTATATATCTGCTTAAGCGAAATTCTCTTCGCCCACGAGAATTCCTTGTTTTGATTGATCACGACGAATAATAGCCGGATTAAATTTACAATGAACAAATACAGACATAGTGTATGACTTCCCTTCGAAAAGTACGAATCGCTATTCTATCCTATAACAGAATAAAAAGGCTAGGCCTATATCTTAACATTTTCATAAGCTTACGGTTGTTTGTGCTTGAGATATTTTTTAATCTTCAGTAGACGGCTGACCCATTATAAGAACACACCTATATGATTGTGCATTTTTTCTCTCTTCATTTATAAAAATATATGATTGTGTAGATTACTGATTTACATATATTTGAACTTATACCGCCTTTTTGGCAAATATTAGACAGCGTGTACATTGAACATGATTGTGTTTCAAGATGCAATTGCACATATAAACAAAACACTTATTATTAAAATGAAAAATATACGTATTAAGTCCCCGGTGCAGGCGAGCAGATCTGTTTTTCTTTACATTTATAAAAAGAAATGCATGCAGTATATTTAGGCTTACTGTCCAATGCGTCTGAGGACTCCAGCGTCGGAATCACCAACAGCCTGTACAACAATGTCTATAGCATCAGCCCGTTCCTCCGCATCACTGATCAGAGCTTCTAGCATCCGAAGGAAGGGCTCAATAGATTTACCTGTAAATTGACATTTGGAATTCCCAGTTACATAAAGCGAGGAAGGTAAGAATTATTGCGAGATTTTTCTTTACTTTTAGTTTAAAAAAGGTTATACATTGTTAAAATGTTTATTTGTTGGTTGGAGTTTTCCGGCGTACTTAAGGTTATTTCCATCACATGACAGCGTGTCAGCTCAACAGGTGGTGGAAACAATGCAACCTTAATTGACGTCACTGACAACAAACAATGGCATGATACAAGACAAGCTGCATGAGGAAGCAAAACAGTACAATAAGACAGGTGTGCAGTTTACAATGCAAGAAACCACAACAAATCAGCTTTGTGTTGCTTCTTAGATCAGAGATAAGCAAGGCACAGGTAGTCCGAGTGGCTCAGACCTTCGTCTTTTAATATTGCCCGACGGCGAAAATCTATAGGTCTGCGTTTTTTGTCGAGACTTCCACCCACAGTATGTATGCGGTTCGAACAAAACATCTCTCAACACCAAATTAAGTGTTCCAGCAATTGGATTTATAGATTGTTTTCCAGAGGCACTGAGGTTGGCTTTTAGAGTTGTTCCTGTTGTTAAGATGAATATAGGTCAACTCGTCATCATGTCAACCCGTCCACAACCAACTCGTCCACAGTCTGCTGCCAACTCGTCCACAGTCTGCTGACAACTCATCCACAGCCAAATACATGGCAGCTTATCAATTTCCTTTAAGTCTTGCATTCTTCTTCATTAAATCGCGTAACTGTATACTAAGAAATCAGCAAAACAGTGGCAATCGTTAGCGAACGTCGATAAAATGAACGAGAAGAAGAATTGGCGAAAGATCATGGTAGGCCTCAACCAATTTTGAATATTCGTAGTTCGATGTATTTACTTCGAACTAATGGACAGACAGTAGATGGGCATGGCTGACTGTATAAGCGGTATGATCTTACAGTGTAAAAGGATATATATATTACAAACTGGATGAGTTGCATTTAGCTGTGGACGAGTTGCCGTCATGCAGTATGTGGACGAGTTGGCAGTAGACTGTGCACGAGTTGGTATAGACTGTGGACGAGTTGGTTGTGTGGCCGGGTTGACATGATGACGAGTTGACCTGATCCCGTTAAGATCTCTTTAATCTTTAATTCTCCTGATAGTCTCGAAATTTTATAGCTGGTTTTTCCAATGTACGACAGGTATATGGTGAAGGTTGGGTTGGACTGGGCTGGTTGGGATCTGTTCTGTTTAGGTTTAAGGATGTTTTTGATTACTTTTTCAATCAAAGAAGAAAAAAAATAGGCTAACATAAACACTATATGGTCCGAGCTTCCTGGACTAGGAACAGAAAGCTCCCTCCATTGGTTAAATGAACTTTCAGTTAGTTATTGTTGTAACATAATTGAATCGCTCACCTTCGTCCGTCTGAAGCAGAAATCTTTGATAACCAGCCCATCTTCGAAGTGCATGGCTGTAGCTCTCATCCACATGGGTACGACTAAGCAACAGGCGCTTATACCATACTGATGGGCAGGTCAGGCTGAAATCAATCATCTATAATTCACTGAAAATTCTTAAATAACGATGGAGAACAAGGCCGAATCCAACGGAACAAATACCGTGACCTCCGTTACATTTGACTTCCAGTAACTCTTGCAGGGGTAAACATCGGGCTGAAGAGTTAGTAATTTTAGTGTTTTAGTGGCCCCCGTAACATTTGATTCCTATGCCTTCTTTCAAGGGGCCAAATTAACAATGCCGTCTCTATCGGTATAAACCACGTGGCACCCGACACATTTGTAAATAAGTCGCCATTTAGAAAGATGCACACAAAATTTCAGTTCAATCCACTGAAGTGTTACAATAAAGGGCGGAAACTGTTCGGTGTTACAGACGGACGAGCTGAGGTAGGCCTATATCTACAGTCTCATCTGATGACACCGTTGGTATATGAGACTAATAATACATGTTAACATAACATTGCAGCGTTCCGGTGACCGCCAAATACATAATCATATGTAGGCCTAATCCACCACTTAATACGTGTTAAACATTACAATTTTTCTAATCAAATGATTTACCTTTAGGATAAGGACAACTTTATTATCATTACATTACGATTTCTCGGATTTGTAAGAGAGGAGATTGATAATTTCAAACAACCCAAATCTCGACAACATGCAGCAAATCTGTATAGGTGCAAATAATTGTGACCCGGTATTTATTATTAATATACAGTTATTGTTATTACATACCGTGGCTGAACCATCTAAATTCTGTAGCAGCAAAATCAGGATGACATTGCGAGAGATCCATCCCGGAACATCACCGGAACATATACGCCACATCTGCTAGTGAGCCCTATAGCAACACGCTGATTAATGTGATCCATTATGACGTCATAGTTCATAGGCCATATATATATACGTTACGTCAATATGCCACTATCAAGAGCGTGGCCACGACGTTACAATAAGACACGATTCTGAACGTTACTTGGGAGTGTTCAGCGAGACTTCACCTCTTAGGTATGTACACCGCATTTTTATTTCGTTTCTCCCAATCTGATTCGAAGTCATATTTAGTAACTTTACATTTAAATGCCACTGAAAGATGTCCCGACGTCACACATTACATTAATGACTTCATTGAATGCGTAATGACATTTGGATCCAAATGTTTTGGATTTTTATCGATCACTAATAAGTAAAAACATGTTTTGTGATAATTGTGGTTTGGATATGATCAACACAGTGTTAGTATGGATTGGTTCACATTATTTCAATTTTAACGTAAGAAGAAAGATGTTGCGACGTGCTGTTAGGTTTCCTTCAAATTAAAGAGGATGTTCCGTAGAGTTTCTGCTAACAGTCCACTGAAAGGAATCCAATTAAATTTTGTTTATTGTATTAGAATGGTTAAAAGTATTAGCTTTCCGACAATGCCAAGCTCCTGATCCAGATTGCACGCTGCAGTAAAATATACGATACACTTCAACATCTTTAAGGATACAAAGTTGCTATGATTTTGCATGCTGAAGTCTTTATTTGGTAAATAGCGCAATGCATGCAGACATGGTGCCGGTTGTTCAAAGCTCCGTTAAGGCCCGTTCTCAAGGACCGATTTGGTAGTGACTGTAGGGGATTACCCTAATTGGCGGCATTTTGATTGGTGGAGTGTTTTTTCTAGCGACTGATTGATTTGTTTGGTGAAATATTGGACTATTGAGTTTTGGATTGATTGACTGACTGTCAATTGACTGATTGACATGGTGCCGGGATGATCATATTTCTTACGGAACACTGATGGACACTCACATGAATGAAGAGGAAACTTAAGATCACATAAAATGATGAATGAGGAACGGTAGTGCGTTCTCGGTGTATTAACCTTCCAGAAAAAAAACCCCTTATCATTGCCCTTATACGAACCTATATTATCTTATAGAAGAAACAAAACAACAGAACTTGATAGCTATCTCACAGACCAAGACATAAAGCACAAAACGTTAAGTGCATCTTACACAAAACCGTAATTGCGACCTCGGGGTCAAATATATGTCGTCTGTACTGTTACACAATTTAACTGGTCAACAAACAC
>JAUELC010156510.1:0-11215 GCA_031471745.1 Cryptochiton stelleri
AATTTAAAGCATTTTGTTGGATGCAAAATAGTCAAATGAAACATGGTGATAATTGACCTCCATAATTTTGTATTTTTTATAGTGATTTTGCCCCTTACAGAAAAATCACAGAAAAATTTTTTAATATATTATTGAAAACACATTGGAGAACTTTATCATTTAAGCTAAATGTATTTTTGAGGAGCCTATCCCTTTAAGGTTTTGACATCGTTTGCAGCTAATTCACATCTGGCAAATCACATTTGAATAAACTAATGGTCATTATCTGGAGCACTGAGGCACATTATTACCCGGAACGCACTGACTCATACATACACATCGATAGTTGGGATAATTCCATCTATCGGCAAATAAAACATAACAATAATGGTTATAGAAAAGACGGACAAACCCCTGATCCCTCGGCAATTGTACCAAAACAACCTCACTGACATCTGACTCCTGTCTCTATCACTAAAATTACACAGCTCTCTGCACATCGGACAACATTGATTCTGAAGGATATTGTAAAAAGGTGGAAGAGTACGGCTGACTCACTGTAGGCCGCATATGTGTTAGTTGGTTGTTAAATCGATGAATTTGTATTTCTTCAAAATCCAATGGGCTAATAAAACCTAAGATTGATTGATCGATCGATGGAAACAGTGAGTGAAATGAATAAACGAAGATGTCTTGAAGAAAGAACGAACAATGGAACCAATGATCAATTTCTTGTTCGATAAATTGTGTACTTAATGGGCTGTTCATTCCAGTCGTAGTTGTTTCATTACAAAACCTCAAATACTTTCCATCTAGACATTTAATGCCGACGAAACTTTTACGTTTTATATGAAAACTCATGATGACCGCGGTAAGTCGTAAATTCGAAACCGAATTATCGCGTAACAGTGTATAACGACAAGAACACTAGGAAAATGGTCGTTTTATTACTGTTTTCACCCCCTGTTAATTCACATTATACTGTTTAGCAAGCGTTTATAACAACAACAAAATAGCTATAAATGTGTGTCACAGATGGTTGGGTAAGTCAGCCCGGCTTGTTTATACTTACACTACGGATGTTTGACGCATATACATGCAACTATAGAAAAACACAGACACAGCAGGGCATTCAATGTAACCAGTAGATTTATAGATATCATTTTATGTACCTTGTATATACAGTATATATATTCTTTGGAGCTAACACGGTAGGTAAAACTAATCCGCTATTAAGCTTACAGGGTCATTGTATGTTTGGTGATGTGAGAGTTCTGTTTTCTTTCAACTGTAATTACATACCGAATCATCTGGTTATGTTTTCTGATTGCTATATAAGACATATTTCCTTATAGCAAGTAACAATCGTCCATTAGCGATCGCATCACTGTTCGGGGAGAGTATGTATTTTACATTGCTGTCAATGACTTCTAGCTAACTGAAAGTAGATGCATGTAACTCGGTGTTTAGTTGACTAGTTCGCCAGCAGTAGTTGTATTAAATGGCCTCCTCTTGGCGCCTCAATTGTCAGGCTTATTTACAGCGGGAATAAATCACATCTAGAGATTCTCTTCTCCTCACACTAACTTCTCTCTCTGTCAATCTATTCCATCTCAGCTGATTCTAAAAGGAGTACGCCAAAAGAACGTTACTGTGTGGATGCCAGAAATGAGTCAGCGAGATTCCTTAACTTTTAATCGTGACCTGGTAAATTATTTACAACAATTATTTTTCCAAACGATATAAGAAAAAAAAGGAACCCGGAAAGCATAATTATTTCGTGTCTGAAAAAATCCATATATACATTTCAGCCTAATATGAAGAGACAAGAACTATAATATATTTGTAATAAATGAAGAGAGAAAAATGTTCTTGCATGCATGGTTTCGTTTTTTGAGCAAATTGCATCAGATGCATAAATAAATGTGGCGAGAGAGTTCAATTAATGTTCTCAAGTTTTCTATCCTTTATTTCTTGCATTAGCCTACGGTAGGTCAAATCATACACCAAATTTTTTCACAGCAATTTGTTTGTATGTTATTTGTTTTGTGCCACTGGAAAACCCCAGCATGACTATATTATAATGTATACAGATATTAGCCAATTAACCAATGTAGGTTATGTTTACACTGATATATTTATTCTAATAAATCATAGTTAGTGTCAGGTCAGTCTGTTGAATTCAGTAATGGCCCGGGGAAGGGCACTGACAATCTCGAGAGGCAGCGCTCAGAGACTATAACATCTTGACAGACTGGGAGATAAAGCACGACCAAGACGCCACGAGCTGCTGGCGCATCTCTGATAGAAATCGTATTGCTCGGATTTTGTTTGTCAGTTTCCAAACAAACCCATCTGTAAAACATATCACATTCCTCATTGCCAGATACTACCGAGAAATGTGGAGAAAAAAGATAGACTAAAAATACACTCGTCATAGTTGCCTGTGTGTCTGGAGTCATGTTTACATAGCTTAACAGAGAAAATATTTAGCCCCATCAGTCTATTACCCGGACGTCTCAGAACTGAAGAAAACACCTCTAATGTTACAGATTACATCTTCAGAGTCTCTTGATCATACTGTTAAGCTTCCTTATTAGCCACTTGTTTATCTATAATGTTAAGTTCTATTAAGAGGAGAGAATGGAATAAACGGTCTGACAGAATGGAGACAAGCTGGTTGTTCATATGACCAGCTTCCGTCTCCTCATTGTTAACAGTGACTCATTGGGGTCACTCGTGCCGCCTTTGTTCTCAGCACCTCCTGTAGAAGACATATCACCAACAACAGGCTCTCTGGATCTAACTTTAGTCCTGTTGTACCAAGAATCACGTAGAGATTCAACAATCAATTTCCATGAGTAAAGTTGAGGACTACATGTACTTTGAACAAATTGCCAAGCTCCGTCCTAGAAGAATCATTAGAGAGCAGCGAGGATGTAATTCCACTATGGACCTTGTTTAACAGTCCTGGCCAGAGTAACTTAAACTCAACCACTTATCTAGATAGCTGTTTAACTGGAACAAACCGTGGGATTACCACTAGTCTCTCATTATGTTGTTTGCTGGGGCTAGACAAGTGATTGGATGTCCTAACAGTGACTGCCACTAACTCAGGCCTGACAGTAGTTTGATCAAAGCGCTGAATATAAACGCACACAATAATCCAGTTTCTCGCATTCTGACGAACCATACATAGAGAATCGATCTTGGACTATATGAACTGGGAGACTGGTTAATAGGTTATAGTTGAGCGGTAGAAGCTGGTGTTAGTCTGACGGACCACACCTCGCCGCTACACAGCAGCCTGTAGTCAGGGATTACCGGTCTACAGCATGCAGTCCTCTGTCTTCTTTACACTGCGGAAATCCATTAACAACAAGACACCAGGTGAAGATAGCCATTATTCTCAGGTATGTAGACATGAGGGGATCAACAAATAATCTATATCACAGCTTGTTACCAATTCACAAGGACTTTTCCCTACACCAGTTTATCTATATAGACTGACTGAGAGTGACACAGTTTCATATTCAGGTAAGGCGGATCTGTCAGTGCTTATTTATTAAAGCAGCACACTGTTCTCTCCCATCGAAGGAAGAGACGTGTAAATACTAAATTAGAGTGAAAGGCTCACTTGTGAATTATATTGAAGGATAATTTCATCTTTAAATAGCAGCTACTCTGGTCCAAGTATATTGATGCAAATATGTATTTTAATGTGTAAGTGTTATATCTATAATGTATAACAGTAGCGAAGAATCCCTCTGTATATGTGTGTTTTGTCGATGCCGTTGTACGAAGGACTCAAACATAGTCGCCTTCTCACACGTTCTTCTATGTCCGTCCTACATGCATGAGTAAATTGCACATCTGTCACTCCACGTTAACTCTATTGTATTGCTAATTGCTGATTTATAATCGATGGCACAAAGCAGTGAATTGAACGTTTGGCACTAACATCGAGTCATTTAAGGTACAACCAAATTTCTAAGAGAACTCTCATAGGAGTTGAAGTTTCTGCGTTCATGGAAAGCTGTTAGACAAAATACCTGTATTTTACAACTCTCTGTATTTTACACGTTGGAATGCAATTAGTGCAGACATAGGTGCTGGCTGGTAAGCACATTTATTGTACAATGTCCAGTGGACACACGCCTCTATCTTTTGAAAGGTTATAGAGATTTGTATCTTAAGCCGACCGACTTCAATGTACAGATTAGGATTTCCACTGATAAGTTAATCACAATAGAGTGAAGTAAAATGACTCATTATGACTGCATACTTTGGTTTATTTAAACCATCTTCAGCAATTAATGTACAGAAGAAGGTTTAACTTGACCGAAATATACAGTCATAATGAACTGTTCGTCGTTCCTTGGAGTTGTCACTTTACTCTTTTAAATGTAAATATTGTTCAAGAATGGCCCAAGACAGCAGCATTCAGTACGGGTCAACGTTAAAAATACCTGTTGGACAGCATGTAATACAAACATATTATTTAATTTGAATAAGCCTGAGGGCTAATGATGCTTTGTACGGATTCCAAACAGTCTCATGTTAACTCGGTTAATAGGGCGCTGTGGGGTTGACAATTTCTGAAGGTGTATATTGTTTGATCTATTCCGGATACATCAGCATATTTTTCATATGGCATTGTGCAATTAAAGTGTATTGTATGATCTATTCCGGATACATCATAATATTCGTCATATGGCATTGTGCGGGGGTTGAACATTTCCTTAAGTGTATTCTAGGATCTAGTACGGATACTATAGACTATTCGTTATGTTTGACTGTCTGTCATCTCTGGCCTATTTACAGAAGTGACATCCGGGCACTCTGGGAAACTCTTAAAACAACGACCGAAATGCTGAACTGTGGAACGGTTAACATAAGTGTTGAAGTTCTGCTCAGTAAAAACAAACCCAATAGACTTTGAGTAATTGTTATCACCCTTTGATGTCTAACATACGACCTAGTTACCAGCCACGGAGATAAGAACTGATATATATAATTAGCAGATAGATAATTGATAGTTATATGACTGTCTGTTTACGACCTGTGTAAGAATTTATTGATTCTAACCCGCGTATCCATGCAACAAGCTCGCAATTGTTTCCGCGCACTACCATGTGTCAAACCGCAGATCATCTTTGATGCACACCCGATGTCAAAAGTATTCCATTAAACACAGAATCCAAGCGCTTCGGATCACCCTAAATTCATCTGGTTATAAGGAAGTCAAACAATATTTGACCCTTAGAAATGACGTTTATGTGATATATACTGAAAAGCCATAAACACGGTGTCAAATGCTGGAATTTTCATGGGATTTACAGACGAAGCCGACCAAAGTAAAATTATTAAGATATAGTCATACTATGAGTAAGGCCAACATATCAATGTCGTTCGGATTGATCCCTGGCAAATGTAATACATGTAGGAGTATCCTAGACACGACGGAGGGCTAATTTATCATTAAATTTTCAGTAACGAACATGACGTCTCCAGTAGGCTACACAAGAAACATAACAATAAGTGAGCGCGGATCAAAAACGAACACGACTGTATATAAATGAGAAGATGTTGGTGCACACGTGCTTCATGTAGATTACTAGATGACTAGATGATAACAGGAGAATTGGGCAAAAAGGTCTGTTGTGTTGTACTGTGTTTTGCAGAGAATATGCGGATTGTGTTCTGTCCGGTTTGTATCCGTGTGCAATAGTATTAGACAATGTACTTAGTTAACATGAGTTGTAAAATGAAAATGCTTCGAAATTCCTGCACAGCCATTGGTTAATGATACAGATGATATAGCGTGCAGAGTTCATTGGTTCAAGATTGTTGCACAGCCATTGGTTATTGATACTGATGAAATAGCGTGCAGAATTCATTGGTTCAAGATTCTTGCACAGTCATTAGTTATTGATACAGATGAAATATCCTGCAGAGCTCATTGGTTAGAGATTCCTGCGCAGCCATTGGTTACTGATACAGCGTGCAGAGCTCAATGCATGTTTCAAGATTCCTGCACACCAATCGTTAATGCTACAGATAAAATAGCGTGCAGAGCTCATTGGTTCAATATTCCCGCACAGCCATTTGTCAATGATACAGATGAAATAGCGTGCAGAGCTCATTGGTTCAAGATTCCTGCACAGTCATTAATTAATGATACAGATGAAATAGCGTGCAGAGTTCATTGGTTCAAGATTCCCGCACAGCCATTAGTTAACGATACAGATAAAATAGCGTGCAGAGCTCATTGGTTCAAGATTCCCGCAGAGCCATTCGTTAATGTTACAGAAGAAATAGTGTGCAGAGCTCATTGGTTCAAGATTCCTCCACAGCCATCCGTTAATGATACAGATGAGATAGCGTGCAGAGCTCATTAGTTCAAGGTTCCTGAACAGCCATTGGTTAATGATACAGATAAAATAGCGTGCAGAGATGATTAGTTCAAGATTCCCGCAGAGCCATTCGTTAATGATACAGATGAAATAGCGTGCAGAGCTCATTGGTTCAAGATTCCCGCACAGCCATTCGTCAATAATACAGATGAAATAGAGTGCAGAGCTCATTGGTTCAAGAATCCCGCACAACCATTAGTTAATGATACAGATGAAATAGCATACAGAGATCATTGGTTCAAGATTCCTGCACAGCCATTCGTTAATGATACAGATGAAATGGCGTGCAGAGCTCATTTGGTCAAGATTCCCGCACAGCCATTGGTTAATAATACAGATGAAATAGCGTACAGAGCTCATTGGTTTAATATTCCTGCACAGCAATTCGTTAATGATACAGATGAAATAGCGTGCAGAGCTCATTGGTTAATGATTCCCGCACAGACATTGGTTAATGATACAGAAGAAATAGTGTGCAGAGCTCATTGGTTAAAGGTCCCCGCAGAGCCATTGGTTAATGATACAGATGAAATAGCGTACAGAGCCCATTGGTTCAAGGTTCCCGCACAGCCATTCGTAAATGATGCAGATGAAATAGCGTGCAGAGCTCATTGGTTAATGATTCCCGCACAGCCATTGGTTAATGATACAGATGAAATCGCGTGCAGAGCTTATTGGTTAGAGATTCCCGCAGATCCATTGGTTAATGATACAGATGAAAAAGCGTGCAGAGCCGATTGGTTCAATATTCCCGCACAACCATTCGTTAATGATACAGATGAAATAGTGCGGAGAGCTCATTGGTTCAAGATTACTGAATAGCCATTCTTTAATGATTTTGATGAAATAGCTGCAGACCTCATTGATTCAAGATTCCCGCAGAGCCATTGGTAAATGATATAGATGAAACAGCTTGCAGAGCTGATTGGTTCAAGATTCCCGACAGCCATTCCTTATTGATTCAGATGAAATAGCGTGCAGAGCTGATTGGTCCAAGATATTCGTTAATGATACAATGAAATAGCCTGCAGAGCTGATTGGTTCAAGATTCCCGCACAGCCATTCGCTAATGATACAGATGAAATAGCGTACAGAGCTGATTGGTTCAAGATTCCAGCAGAGCCATTCGTTAATTATACTGATGAAATAGCGTGCAGAGCTTATTGGTTCAAGATCCCCGCACAACCATTGGTTAATGAAAGAGATGAAATAGCTTGCAGAGCTCATTGGCGGTACAACTAATGTAGAGGTGTTTTTACATGCGTACGGCTCTAATATCTGGCTTGCCTGATCATAAAAATACCCTTGACCGTTTTGCCGTCTGCCGTGTTTCTAATTGTGGCATTTTTATTGGAGATGCTGGTGTGATAGTTTTATTGTGGAACAGACTTGTACTGCATTATCTGCTTGGTAATAGTTAGTTAATGGTGGGTTTTCTGATGTAGCAGATTTATTTCCAAAGAAAACATAATGCAGGTACGTATTACCTATCAGAGCATATGTTCAGTACAATATCTGCTGAGCAGACTATGGAATTGAAGGGGTCAGAGCAAAATCAAGGCTAAGCCACATTTTTGGTTATTTTGAGTTAGGGGTGCCATCTGGTGGTAAAATATAGTCTCCTTTCTTTCTACTATTGATTGTCATGGTCACGTGATTTTCTGTCGATTGTATGGGTCATTTTGTTCGGTGCAAACTCAGGGCGAAGTTTTTTGCATTTTCACCCTGTTCAAAATGGTGGATATCTGAGGTGTCACCTTTCACGTGTTGCAATTGTTTGATGGTAATGTGTAACGGAACCCGGCATATTTATTTGCACTAGTCTCTAAATGGTCAAAACTAGGTATAGATTTACATGGACACAGCTAACCTAGTAGTTAACTTGAATTTAGGCTGTTCAGCCAACAAAATAATGAATGGACTTGACCACATTTTTGCAATGAATGTTTACTCATATATTTAAGTAGTAGTGAATCCAGTGTAGCCCTGGCAGTACCAGCATCTGTCCTACTTGCGGACACGTATTAGTTCTGACTGACATAGATAGTCCTTGTTAAGTCCTTCAACTGCCAAAAGCATGGAAATAGTTTTGGAAATAGGTTTGTAAACTTAGCAGCAGTAAATATATTGGTATATATTTTTTTTATAAATGAAGATTTATCTAGCAAACGTCAGAAAAGGAGCTAAGTGGCAAGGAAATCCTAACCATATTAGAAGAACTTTGATAACTTCTTAACTTCGGAACAGAATGAAGTAGCCGTAAACCATCAGTTCTTAGCAACTGTAAACTGGATGTGCTTTATTGTTGAACCATATGAAAGACTCTTATCATGGTCACACATGTACTGCATATGACATTCACAAAGTGGATTAGTTTGTGTTTTCTTTCTAGTTTAATTATTATTGTTATTCATTATATGTTCCGTTAAGTTATTACGCTTTGAAAAAAACAGTATCAAGAAATTGCTGCTAATGGCAATATCACCCCTATATGCGTGCACTATTCCAGAAAGAATGTGCCTGTTCAGTGATGAATAAAAAATTCTTTTTCAAAACAATTATGGTGTTGTGAATGTTTTTGTCACAATGTTTAACGAAATTGGATAAGCGATTGATGTTACTGCTTTTGTTATAGACGGTAATGGTCACTGAACGTAACAGGTTTATTACCAGGAAATATACCTCATACCTTTCTTATAAACATTTAAGTAATCATAACCAGTATTCTAGACATTCTATAAAGTTTGAAATGATAAAAATATGACTTAATCTTTATATCACACGAGTTTACATTTCATTTTGAATTTCTGTGAATTTTAAAATATGCAAGTCAAATCATAATTTGGCACCATTTATATTTATAACTCGTCATTGTGATAAAGCTGTGACACCTGAAATTAATATTAAATATAAACTAAATAGTAGGTCAATAAGTCCAAAACTGTAGAAAGTTAGCCACACACAATACATGTCTGATCAAAATAATACTCAGTGCGCAAAAAGGCGGTTACGTCCAGATGTGGCACGACCACTTTGTTGCAAGGCCATATCCTGCAAAAAACTCTGGCTGAAAATTAGTTTTTTCTTCGACAGATTCACAACACATTTATATTTTAAATTCTTTTTATAGAAGTTTCTTGTTCATGTATGAGTTTTCAGGATGGTACTAATTTTTAGAAAAAATTTGTTTTTGGCCGTTTGATGAAAATCATCCAAATGTGACTTAGCCTTGGTTTTGTTCTAGCCCCTTCAATTGATGAGGTATGTTATGATGGGGGGAAAAAAAACGTGTCTGAATGATAGAATTCCTTGGACCTGGTGTTATTAGTGACACTGATAAATGATGCCGTGTAGATTTGTAATGTAACCGGGATCAGAGTTTACATCATACACATTAGTTAACTTGTTGGAGAGAGTAATTCTTAATTTGGGAGAGTGTTTCCTCAATCGATATGGAATCTCCAGAAAAAATATTCCTTGTGAAACTCTGAATTAGTCAGTAGTTTATGTTCGTGTTGCTGGGACTGTCTTGGTGTTTATTCTAGAGAATGTAGTGTGGTGACAGGCCTGGGTTGATGAGAAGTTTGTTCAGACCACCAGTTAATTAGTGGTCGCTTCCTGATAACTCTCCGGTTTATTTCTCTTTTCCGTGATGCCGCCTCATTAGCTGTATACGGTTAAATATGGAGTCTACAGCCAGAATCACAAACTTGGGGATGCATGCTTTAATCTGATTTCATATCCCGGGAGTGTGATCCAGCTAGCTGATAATCCCCGGTCAGAGAAATAAAAACACTACGTTATTCATATATGCACAGCCTGTCTGGTTGCTGATGCAAGAAATCATTATCATCAACCCATCCTATTTTAGCTCACAACCGTTAGGAAAAAATATGTAGCGCAGTTATGCACTTGACTCGAAAATGTATTTCCTCTTTTCTTCAAAACTTAAAAAAACTGTTGGTTGCAGTACTCTCATTAATTGAGCGATGAATTGCAAATAGATTTATAGTGTCTATTATTATCATGTTTGATATGAGGGAAAGTACGGTTGATTTACTGGTCAAAGCTGGCCCCACAGACCGCCCAGACATAGCTATTTATAGCTGAACTTCTCGTGTCCTCTAAGATCGACGAGAAAATCGATAAGAGCCCGGAACAGAAATAGCAGAAAAACGGATTAACTACGACAAATAACGCTTTATTTCGGATCAATGTCACTAAACCACATAGAAGCAGCGCAAAGAGAAGAGGATCACGTCAATATTATAGAAATCAACTGAGATATAGACTTGACAGGGTTTATGAAAATTACATCTCACGCTCATGAATTCTAGGGCTATTAGCGAAAGGTTTATAAAAGGCAATGAGTAAACGATATGGCGCAATCCCGACAGCTCCCCGTAATTCTGACAGCTCTCGCACCAGGCATCTGAACACCTCCTTTATCACAAGGGAGGCATTTGTTACAATGAATTGACTGGTAACGAGGAGTCCTGATTGGCACAGTTTATTCAACAACGGAGAACATGGTTAACGGAATATAGGAAGATTAATATCGACAGTTAATACCTTAAATAGACTTAAATAGAGCCATACAATAAACTTACTAATAACTTGTCGACTAAATGAGAGTAGTGTACTCCGAGTCGTATCCCTAGTATTTTGGTGGAGCAGGTGGAGCAGTGCACCGGCCGGTGCAGACTTCCGGTGGGAGTGCGCATGCGCAGGAGGGAGTTCCGGTGTTGTTGTAGTGTGATGGCGTCCCCCATAGCGGGATCAAGTGGAGACCACTCGTGGTGTCATGGTGCGCATGCGCA
>JAUELC010156621.1:0-11215 GCA_031471745.1 Cryptochiton stelleri
CATAGGTGTATTCATTTTGTCGTTATTAAAAATCTTTCGAACTGTTCCATGCATGCCCGACCAAAATGTTAGTCCTACGTAAAGTATTTTTCCCCACAGATCCTACACAATGCCTTGTTGATAAATGCTGAAGCCAGGAGTCTGGATGCCCTTCAATATATTACTGAAGAAGTAAAGACAGACACCTTCCCAGAGGTATTACAGGTCAACTTCCAAGGTATGGTAGTTGTAAAAATATAATCTTAAAGCATCCCTGTATTTCTATGGTGGTCCCGTATGGAAAACCGAAAATGGACAAGTCAGTTGTTTTGTTTTTAATTCCGTCATTTCATACTTAGCTGTCAACCAAAGCAGATCTCAAGCTAACAGAAAACTTTGATCTTCACAAAGCATTTACCTGTTTTATAGATTTACAATTAAAAGCGTCAACAAATAAATTATTTCTGTATTTGAAGCTATTAATGAATAATATTTTAAAATTTACCAGAGACTATAACAGCTATGGAGAACTACTGCTCAACAATGCTGGACAACCCTATGGCCGAGGCGGTCAGGCAAAAGCTAATGAAACAGTTTCCCGATGGAAAAGAAATCTGCAAAGTCGCTGTAGTGTTAAGGCATTCAATAGCTCTATCCTACCTGCAGAAATGGTTGATCACAGACGAGGCGTTAGGAGATATTGACTGTAAGATATTCATCTCTCACGAACAAGGTTTGATATTATTTATTTTAAGACCATGTAACATCCCGCGTTGAATTGTAATCTAGAATGTAGTTTTTTTGCTCCATAAAGGGTAAGGGGTGACGTTGTGTAGACGATTATTGGCTCTGCCTATAAATTGGCAGCGAAATTCGCAGCTATCATACATGTTAGATGTCCTTGCCGTGTCGCCGTGATTCCGAATACGAGCCAGTAGTCTCTCGTATATTTAATACATAATTTCCATGACCTTGCCCTCATTTGACAAAAAATCGCATCAAAATACTCATCGTGTGTCATCCCATTCAAACAAAGATCGCCCAGCGAATATCGAAACAAATTATTGACATATTATTTCAACAGCTTACACTGGAATTTGTGCAAGCGTCAAAAGTCAAATGTGTTTAAGAACAAAAACAGAATTAGAACGTAAGTAGCACACCAGACTGCCTTCTGACATAGTCGATACCTTCAGTCAAAGTAGATGTGTTTACACCAAATATGAATACAATGAAAGCCCAGTGTCAAAATCTTATCTTTCTGCTATCCCATCTCAATTATTATGCGGCTTGTTTCAATGTCCTCGCCAGTTTGTTTGATCAGGACAGTCCAATATGTAGTACAGCACATTCATGAACCGGTATTATTTGTTATTGACATTTTTCAAAGGGTGTAGGACTTTTAAGTCCCACATGAAGCTCGTACACCCTGCGCCGCAGGCGAAGTGATGTACGAGCTTAAGGACGGTCATTAATATAAGTACACCCTGCGAAAACCGAATGAAATGAATTAATTGTCCGCCAATTTTCCATGTATGAGTTTTTTATTTACTTTAAACAAGCAGAAAATATCCTTTTCTTCGATCTTTGTTTACGTTAAAGTTACCTCCCATGGTCACTCACTACTACGACCACGTTGCCAGATTCCTGTGACATCGAAAACAAGCAACGAATTTGCACAAAAAGGGCTGCCAAAAATGATGTTTCTGATATGTTAAGGCCATTACAGCGACCGTGAAGCAGATATGTCTTAAGCTTATTCGTGCCAACCAATCATTTATTTCTACAGTTTTACTAAATTTAGAAAACAAAGTTTGACATTGAGCCGGCCATGTTTCTTTCGTATCTCCCGTGAGTTGTTTCAACTGCTTTGTGATACGGCCTCATTATCGCCGACAAATTGACCAATCACAACATCGCGACGGATAATAACATTTAATATTCTGTCTATGGAATGTTGTTCTTTGATGGAGTTACTTGGGAACGCCATCTAAAGTGGTTGTTTTGATTGAGCGTGATTTCTTCGATCAGCTTATTTCTTTGATCAGCATACACATAGAATATTAGCCTACAGTGAACCTTTCTAGATTGTCAAAACAAACTTTCTTTGACCAAAAAATAACAAAAATGTCATTTGCATAAAACGTTGCAAATCCAGGCCATTTAAAGCATTAAAAGATTGGTGTAAATTGGAAGCGCAGGTGAATAGGATGAAGTATATATATCAACACAAACATACCCCTATATATTGCTTTCTTTCCCATCAGACCAGTCAGCTTTGAATGACACGAGGGGAAATGGAAAGAGAACTATACTGTTGACGACATTCTCTCTGTTAATAAATCATGTAGACTCGTGCTACCCCTGGGATTGTATTATTCTTACCGATTTTCCAGATAACTGTCTCATGTCGTGGACTAAGAGATGTAAGTATTTGTTTCATTCATGTTTTATGTGCAACTTATTTTACTCGTGAATTTCTTTAATATTTTTATCCATTCTTATTATTTTTTTAATATTAACAACTTTACAAAATTTACAACGGGACATGTAATGCACGGGAAATTGCAATCAGCTCCGTCAGTCCGGTTATAGCCCTTTACAAAACTGCCATACATGTTCCATTGTCAACGCAACTTCTCCTAAACGTTAAGTTTGATTTCAGCAATGGTTTTTGCAGATTTCATCAGCCCACTTTGAAGATGTGCCGGAAATTTTTTTGGTATAGCCCTTTGCAATATATTTCCCATATATTTTACAATTGCCTTTTAATATGTCATTTACATAAACATGTACTTTGAATATTTTATAGTCACATTGAATATACAATAAATTGGAGAATAGATCTAAAACACTTTTTCTGACCTCCTTCTTAACCAATATGTCTAGCTATCCAGTGACATGAAAGCATGTGATAACTGCGGCTGTTCGTGATTCGGTACAAGCTTTGTGATCTTGGTACTTAGACATTTTACTGAACACCAAAACGTACTGAATATATATATTTTTTTCCTTCAGTGAATGACACGACGCACAGTGTGGTATCGGACTATTCAACTAACTTTGTGCTGGATTTGGCTTTTGAGAAAGATCTTTGGGAGATGTATGACCTTCGCAACAACAACGAAGATGAATATCAGGCCAGGTTGACTGATCAGAGAACAGTTGAAAAATGGAAGAGCTTAGTAGGCTACCATTATATCCCTGTGATTGGTGATAGTCTCACTGATTTTTACTGCCACGGCTGTGGGGCGTTTCTATGTAATGAAGCCAGTGTTAGAAAGCTGGATGAGGTGTGGCTGGCCATGGATGAGAGTATCCGATGCAGAGCAGAGTTTATCAGCCACCCAGATCCATCTGTTTTTGGGCATGGATTTGGGAAGCTAGCCCGTTTTGTCTGCAAAGAATGTGGACAAAAGTGGGGTATTGTTACCCATATTTTTGGTAAATCATATCTTGCTCTTGCGAAGGATGGTCTAGACATATACATGGGCATGAATTTACAAAAATATGTCCCGAAATGGAGTAGAACAGGCGTGAACATCATCCCATTTCATTATGAGAATGATTCCTGGAAATGCCTGCCCCCGACCCTGTGTGTAAACGGACAATCTCCCGGGATGTTACTGGAGTCGTTATCTGGTAAAGATCAAATACTCTCTCCACATCAAAGGAACAAGACCTCGTCTATTGATAATACCCATACACCTGATGCTAGAAACCAATTCCGTTTTGGCTATAATCTTAAATAAACTCACACACATAGTCCGTATAATATAAGGACGACTATAACTACAGGTTGATCTTTTTTAAATCTTAACAAATAGGTGTTGTTAAATTTATTAATATGATGTATTCATCATACAAGATAGTAGATGAGAAAAGACAATATTTATAAGTAAATAATGGTGGGATTAAACACCCATGGGACTTGTGCTGTCCCATTTTGGTACTGAGTAATTAATAAGTGGGACCACATTGTAGTAGTTCAATGGTGTCAATTGTTATGTATGTAGAGAGACTTATAGAAAATAAAATAAAACAGTCACACATACATGCGCAAACACACCGTTGGCGAACATACAGAGACTCTTCTTCATATCAATTAATGTAGTAAGTAACAGTGTTACTTAGATTTGAATAAAGATGATTAATGAATTGATGCTATATAAAAGGGAAGCTTATGCAATTCGCCAGGGCCAGAGATTTTTGGTGTATTTCAGGATAAATTAGTTTGAAAAATAGTCCCTACTGTAATCATGGTAAACATGCATCTGTGTAGTAAAATGGTGTTTATTATTTAATAATTAAATATGTGTGTGTACCGCGCTGGATGCGGTGCTTTGGTTGACTTGAATGTTTGCGTAATTCATAACCCAAACATATTTAAATTCCCACCAATTTACCCGGACTTGTTGTCAATAAATAGCTTCCCCAAAGAGTGGCAGCTATGCTGATTCATACTGTGTGCACCTCGGTTTTTACGTTTGTATTTAGATGAGCGTAAACCAAATTGCAGTCAATTCTTATTTATTTTGATAATTCTTAGGAAATTGTTTCTGTATCAAAATTTTAGAATCGTTTAACATTATGATATTGAAATTAAATCTGTATAGATAATATATATAAAAGATGTAGTCCTATATATCATCTCACACTGTTATCACCCGTATAATGTCTACATGTAGACAACATACATTCTGCATCTGCGTTGGCCTAATAGTTTCTCCTAATAGCAGCCATATTTATACTGTCGCCAGGTTCATTTATTATACACATACACGCTTTTGACAGTTGTTACAATAATACATAAGTATTATCAGAAGTCTATTAACCAGGAATATACATGATTACATTTACTCCAGCTCAACGGCGTTGAAACAATTTCTAGGAGAGGATTGAAGCCATTATCACCAATTACACCATTATATCTGTATAAGTCTCCATTACATAAACATATTTATTTTGTTATGCTTTTTGAAAGAAACCAGTACATTTGTACTTTATGTCTTCATTATATTAGTCTCTATGGAACAAACATACACATTGTCTTTATTATGCTTGTCTGTATCAAATAAACCAGTTATGTTAAGCGTGGTAGTTAAATTGACCAATATTTATATTTTTGTAAGTTCTTTGGAATAAACTATTATAACTGTATTAGTCGCCAATAAATAAACAAATACATTTATCGTGTAAGTCTATATGAAAGAAACCGGTGTATTTGTTTGTGGGCTAGTTTATATTAAAACAACATCTGTCTTCATATGTTAGTTGTTAAATAAACCAATGGGTTATACCTAATGTCAAATAGTTCTGTCGTCATTGATCAAGAGCAAATCAACAGTGCATCATTTTAGTCCATGCCGTGCAACAGTAGTAGTGTTGCACGCTGGGTCATGGAACATTGCATTTACTTTTAAATTGCCGCACAAAGGGCGCGTTTTAGTCGCCATATTTGCATAAAAGAAGCAACTAAACGATTATCAGAGAAGCAAGCATCATTCTTGCCTCTCAATGGTTTGGTATATTATTTTCGTTGCCATGTCGTGACAGAAAGGTTACTCAATTGCATCTTTTCTTCTTTAAATACGTATCGTTGATCTGTCGATAGTAACGTCAAATATGCTGAAAGGTCAAAATATGAGCAGCACGCAGAAGAAAACTTCAGAACTCTCTCACATGCGACAGAATGTGGGTAAACAAAATTTTTTAATTATGAGACCGAATCTAAATTCCCATGCTCAAATAAGCTGATCGCTTTTCCTCCAGGTCCAGTACGAGATCAATTTACTTATGGAAAATGTTTAAAAAAATGCATTGCGTCTGGTTCTGATCCTGGGATCGTCATATGATAAGGAATTGATGTGAATAGTGAGTTTATTACTACTTATAAATGGGGTTTTATACTATTTAAGGACACATTTACAGACTTATGGTTAATCAAGGCCCCATGGTACTTTGGATTTCTTAACATATGCATAGTATTGACACGATATCGATGTTAGAGTGTACCTACGAATGTAACTTCATCTGTGGAGTAAGCCTGTAAGTCCATATCCATCGCTAATAATACATGAGTTGCGGGCGGTTGGATTGAGCTTTCTGGTGCTCCTGGTCCCAGAGCTTAGGGGTAACGTAAAGCCCATCTGTTGTGACGTCATTTTATGTCCTGTGTTGTCTTGTATCTTGTCATTGTTTGTTGCCAGTCGCGTCGGGATGGTTTCCTTCACCCATTGGGCTGACACGCCGTCATATAAGTGAAATAACCTAAAGTACGGCGTAAAACACCAATCAAACAAACAAACTTAATATATAAATATGAAAAAGACATTGTTAAAATATGATCGTTGTATCTACTGGTATTATTAGGGTTTAAAATATACACAATAAGATAGCATACCGTATAGGCGAAATTAGAGATAATCCGATCATCATTAGCGCGTTGATTTGATTGGATTAGTTGAGGGTTTCACTCCATACATAAGGTTATTTCTACTCAGTGAAATGGTGGCATATGGCGGCGTACCAGCCCAGCAAATAATTGAAGGCCCTGTCACTGCCACTAGCAACTGGTATGAAGGATGGGAAACGCGAATAGTTGGCACCGAAGCTCAAATACAATAACACGCACTGCAAAAAATTTAAACAACAACGAAGATGAAGCCTAGTTAGTCCCAATATATTAAGTAATAAGCCTAATAGTACGATAACTCTCAACGGTATATGGGGTATGTCCAGAACGTCGTGTGTTAGACAACTCATTGTTTGATTGGTTGCTTGGTTGTTTATTGACCCAAAAGATAATGAGAAACGATAATAATAACATTAGCAGAAATTGGCGTTGTTAAAGATCGTTGAAGAGCTTGCTCTATATATTAATAATAAGTCGGTAATGCTTTCTATATTCTCTTGGTAGTTGCTATCAATGATTCTATGACATTTAAACTATCATAAGAGACAGCAAATTTATTGTGGTTGAAGGTAAATATGTAGATAAGTAATTACTATAAAATGTCATCAATTAAATTAAGTATATATTCCATCATGCTAGCCCATGAACAGACTAGTTGTACACCCGACGGATTATGTTGAGCCAATTTAAGGCAATTTGTAAAGCAAAGTGACAAACTGTGATTAACAGAATCTCCCTTTTGGGGGGGAATACCACTTCCCTAATTAGAATAGATACTAGTTCGGAAAATTTTCAGATTGAGTTGCTAACTGAAAATCGAACCCGCGACCCTCAGTGTCAGATACCGAATCACCAACAGCAGATACCGGCCACAACGACCACTGTGATTTTGCTTAGTTATACAAGTAACATCGGTTTTAAGTTCATTCATACATATTATAGATATCTTCATTTACCCCTGCTGTTTGGTTTGATTAGTTGATTGATTGATTGATACGTGTTCAACGCTGTACTCAAGGGTGTTTCACTTATATGAAGGCGGTTTACTCCGATAGTATATAGCCACACAATCATACACTATATCGAGATCGCGTTTACACATACTGCCAACAACGACTGACGTCGAGTAGATCTTGATCTGCTATTTATCGACCTATGTATCTCTCTGTTACCTTTACTTTGATTCTGTCGTTTCTATTGACGCCTTACAATTAAACCACAAATCTTCAAATAAACGTCATGCGTATTGTTGGTTCGTAGACATACCGTAGCCAGAAATGTGGCGACAAATTCTCATATGCAGTGATATATATGCCTGAGGCAGACATTTAACGGCATGCCGGCTGCAAACGGTAGTCTGTTTTTAAGCATATTCATGTTGTCAGCTGTGGAGGAACATTTTTTCAACAGAGTATTGATAGCACTCCACAGTATTGTGCTGATGTTACCATTGCAAGGTCACTAGATTGTACTTCACATCATAAACGATACGATTTGGGTTGGACAACGACTGAATTGGACAACAACTGATCTACTAAAAAAATCAAAACAAATAAAAATGGACAAAGTTTTGGAAAGTAAGAGAGATTTACATTTATTTTTATCTGTTTTATTGATACCAAACCATATATCTTATAGCCAACAGTATGATTGGAGAAATATACCATAAAAATATACGTGAGAGATAACGTCAATACAACAACTTTAAAATATATATTAGACGGGACTGATTTCCACAATCTTCAACCGTAATAAAAGACGTCTGAATGGAATCGTCATCATTTTGGGTTAATTCAGAATAATTGTGTGATTGTTTGATGAGTTTTTTTACGCCGTATCCAAGATTATTTCACTTATATGAAGGCATTCAGATCAATGGTAGAGGAAGCCGAATAAAGTCTGGAGGAAACAACCCTGACCGCGCAAGTCACTGCCAACTGCCCATATATAGATGTTTTCAAGCGTAGCTGACAGGCGGACTCGATCCCATAAATATCATTGGTGAGAGGAACATCGGTACGAGAGCATTACGCCCAACCTAAAAAATAGAATTAACTCAGGTATTGGTTAATTACTCATCATTATATATCAGAATGTTAACAATCGATATAGCACAGAACTCATGAGCGAAATCGCCCATTAATATACCATTACCTGTTAATATTCATTAGTTAACGTTTCCTATTAGCATGTGCAAACCTCTCATTCCGTCATACTAACTCATTGTACCAGTTTATGTTCTTAGTTAATCTCCTGCCCATAAATCCATACACGCGAACACATGTGACAAAATTCACCACACATTTTATTAACGTCGGTATTTGTAAATTATTATTCACCGTCGATTCTTGCATCCTAATTGGTATAAAGTCCAGTTGACGGACATCGTTATATTTGTACTGACAAGTTTATACTCAAACCCAGTTTCTTATCAATATCAACCCCTTCTAATGGAACCACCAGACATCAAGGTGACAACAGAATCTCTGTTAAATACCGGTCTGTTATTTACCAAGAAGTTGTAGCAGTTTACGTCTTGAGCCTGTCGTTATTTTGGAAGTACACTGTAGAAATGGCAATTTTTAAGGAAAGTGCACATAACCGCACCTTAAAAAGGAGTTTTTTTCAATAACTGGAGATTAAAGTACATGTAGAAACTAAGTTTATCTGGATAATGGTATTATCAGCGATGACATTAAAACACATTGACGAAAGCTCGTAAGTTTTGTTCTGCAGCAGGTAGATTTTCCTTTTGTTACATTATTACAGCTCTCTTGACAAACTCTGACCTTGATAAAACCTATATCTTCCTGCGAGTAAAGTGGACATAAGTGATAGCAGTTATTTTAAAAACTATATACATATATTTCCATGAGTTAAGTTGATGTTAGTGAAAGTATATCCTGTACTACATGTACGTATTATATTTTTTTAATGACGGCGGTGTAATCCAACAGTAAACAGCGATACAAATAACCATTAAAATGTGAAGTGTTATGCTGTCTTTGGAAAAGATGTTGCTACAATGCTACTGTCAGCTGGCTATACATAAACGGTGAGCCAGAGGGTTAAATTAATCCAACAGTTATCTTGTGACCTACAGTCAAATCAATCTATACGACAATGTATTTATTATATATGTATTATATATGTAATTATTATGTAATAGATTCCAATAAGAAAGCAGGCAATTATATATTACAATTCATTGTTATTTGATATCAAAGATAGAGGTAAATAACATATATCCCTTCCACCATTCACAAGAGCAAACTTTAATTTAGCGAGGGGGAAGGGCTAATTCAATCATATATTCATTAATCACAAAATCCTTTCTATTTTATGTTACAATTTTAAGAAAGACTAGAATTAGCATGACGTTATTAAAAACTTGGTTTCAACAGGCGTCGCTTCATTGTTGACTCTTGGGATTACATACCGTAATCGGTATCATTGTAAAGAGCGAAAGCCCAACAAAAAATGTGTTACAACAAACGAGCTATTAAAAGGAAACATGTCTGGAATGAAACTTGAGAAAGTTCTTTTTTTCTATCAATCCTTTTAAAAATAAATAATAAATTGATATAATATTGTCAATATCCTCTATTGATGGAAAAGTATGGCATTTCAAAAAATCCAGTCCGCAAAAGGCTATCAACCTGAGACTAAGTAAAGAGAAAGGCTTTGATAAACAAAAAATCATATTTCTGTGAAGCTGGGAGTGTCTATTCACCAAAAGTCACATGTATATATACAGGTATAATAAATCATTAAAATTCAATACCGGATTTCCATTCCCGGCCACACACAGACACACTACTCGTCTGGCCATGAACCGCTCAATGAGTCTATATCGATAAAAGATTTAGCTAAGACCGTCTCTGATTATTCTATTCCGATCGAAGGCCAAACTGCACTAGTTCTGTAATACAGACCCGAGAAAACAGTGAAAGCAGAGCTGAAGGAGCTTAGTCCCTGACCACAGAGCCGTGACGATTGACTGAAGGGATTGGAACAGAATAACAGGTGGATTATTGGTCTCAGTACACAGTAGTCGTTGTTGAATATACACAGGTTATTATACTTACGGTCTGGACGGAAGAAATACAAGCTGATGATCGTGGATAAGGTTAACCTATAAAGGACACTAGATACATGTAGCCTCTGCAGTGTGTTCTGTTTTATCGACCATAATATCGACTGTGATTACAACCGGCTCACCAAAGAGTTAATTACACATATCTACGTTTGATCGGATACTATATACCAGAGTTCAGTCAAGATTAAAGCTATTGCCTGAAAGGAATTTGGTTCGCATCAGGAGTCCATGTGTAAGAACTTAAATGCTCTGGAGAGTTTAGTAAGGAGGCAAGAGAAGGGAAATGACAGCCACCAGAAGTAATGTTACATGTGAACTGGCAGTCTCTGATCTGAACATCACACATTCTGTTTTGGTAGAGTTGTTGTTATTAACTGTCACAGTGGTGTCAGATTTGTTTGTATCAAGACAGTACTGGACAATCATAGACGTCGATGTGCTCGCCTCACCATCCTCGTGGTGGGAGCCGGACCGATTGGACTTACCGCAGCTCGGATTGCCGGTCGTGGTGACAAGATGTCCAAGCTGATATTGTATGAGGAGAGTTCTCGTTATGCCCTGGTGAACCGTCAAAATCAAGTGGCCTTCGACGCCAAGAGTGTTTCTTTCTTGAGACGTGTTTGTGTGGATTTTGATAATTTAGAACGATGTTGACATAATGGTTGTTTCTTCACAAGGGTTGGTGGTTATCAGGAATATTTACGGAATCTGCTGGGTCAACT
>JAUELC010156843.1:0-11211 GCA_031471745.1 Cryptochiton stelleri
GGTCACCATACCACGTGGGAATGTAGGGGTGAACATATAACTGTGGTCACCATACCACGTGGGAATGTAGGGGTGAAAAAATAAACGTGGTCACCATACCACGTGGGAATGTAGGGGTGAACATATAACTGTGGTCATTACCACGTGGGAATGTAAGAATGAACATATAACTGTGGTCACCATACCACGTGGGAATTTAGGGTTGCAAATATAACCGTGGTCAATGTGACCGCATTTAAAAAAACCCCACACGATTGTAATTTTTTGTACATGTGTTCATACAACTAGGTAAATGTTATGTTGGAAAAGCGAAAAGTGACCCTTCATTGGGGGTTATTGGCGTAATGTTTGTGACCTGAATGTGAATCTCTGGTAGATATAGGGATCCACAATCCCATTAAGGTAACTGTGCTGTGTTTAAAGATGATTCAAGTAGGTGTGAGCCTCAACCACTATGCGTGCCAAACCCCACTGACACATTTTCTGTCAATTCACACTCTTTCAGTGAGATCGCCCCCTCAGACTCGCTACACATGACACCAGATCAATTATCCACTGAACTGACCAGCTACACAAATCATCAGAATATCCCACAATGCACTTTTGCAATACATACTCAAATACTCAAGTTTATCACTTAACGCTATAAACGTGTTGGCGCCAACCTGTTACACCGCTTTAGACATACAACAAGAGAGCAAAGCATATTCAGTATAAAAAATACTAGGGATTGTAATACAGGAGTTAGGAAATGATAATAATGATGTATGTTTAAACTAAGGCAGTAAAAGGTGCGCGTTGATTTGCATGTTATACTCTCCCAACGCTTAGAATATCAATGGCCTCTATTGCGCTTTGAAGAACGGAATATGCTTGCTTGTTAGTGGATGTTATTATAAATGATAGACAACAGGTGGGCTCTCCTTCTCGGTCTTTCATCCCTCGACCATTTACAGGAGAGCTGCATGGGACAAGCAGTTATTTACTTATTGTACAATTTCCGACATATGATCTGTCATATCCGGTAAAAAATAAGTCATTAGCAGCCCTTATATCGCGCTGACTTCACACAGAATGTTGGTGATACAGCTGTATATATCACATACCAATAGAGGGTCCTGTATAGGGTGGGTTTTTTTTAATGCACGTAAACTGTCAGCACACACACACTACGAGAAAAAAAGTTCTTAAAAGAATCTTTAGCGATTCTTCGGATTGGATCATATAGCGAAACGTTAGCGGTTCTTCAAATAACCCTCTTAAAATAGTTATTCGAAGAACCTTAAAAATACTGCTATTAGAAGAACTCTTAAGAGTTATTTTTAATGCAACACAGAACCCATTCTCCAGTAATTGAAACCACTTGTTAACATTTTTTCTGCTGAATTGATTGCAATTCATGTCCCTGACAGTGTTAAACAAAGCTGATCAGAAGATCGCTTAACTTTGTTTATCAAAAATTGCATTTTATTATTATCGCTAACCGGCTCAGCGATCGAGTCTTATCGTCACCGATCCTTATATAAATCAGTCATCAATCCATCGAACATATAACCATCTGTCAGTTGACGATACGTTTCTTTGAAATTTATATCTAGTGTTCTTCATTTAGATAGACAAATGTACTCAACAGGATAGTTGAATAAAGTAAACTTGGCCAAAACAAGTTAACTCCTCGCCCATTTCGACAAGCAGAAAATGGAGGTCGGAGATGCGGGACTACAAATTACCACGGGAAAAATTCGTTTTAGTTTTACACGAAGAACCCTTTCTTCCATAAAGAAATTGTGGCCAAAGAACTGTTTACCACCAACTAGGTTCTTCAAAGAACCTTCTCGACATACGAAGAACCATTTCAGAAGCTTATTTTCTTAGAGTGTAAATTTCAACTCTCCAAATGCTTCCTAAATCAATGGGAACTATCGCGCTTTGAAGAGCGGAATCCAATCCATGTTTGAGCGGCTCTGGTAATGGTTAGGAGATACCTTTAATTTAAATCCTTTGAGGCGAGTGTATGTTAAGTTGCTCTAACGACAGGGAGCCAATAAATATACACTTGAAACCGACTGAGAATCAATCATTAAACAAACAGTATTGATGTAGCTATGTCCCTACGTTTTGGATTCAATTTTATAGCCAGTTTCCAAAGCCGATGAAAGATATAGCTATTTGGAGATCGGAGTTTGCCTGTTTAT
This sequence comes from Cryptochiton stelleri, assembly GCA_031471745.1. NCBI lineage: Eukaryota > Metazoa > Mollusca > Polyplacophora > Chitonida > Mopaliidae > Cryptochiton > Cryptochiton stelleri. The sequence goes on from JAUELC010156843.1 coordinate 2,196, forward strand.
TTGGGAAGGTAATTATAAACGTTAAACAGATGGCGAGATTTTCTTCACAGACTGTTTTCCCCTCTATCATTTACAACAAAGCCGCATGTGGCAAGCAGTTATTCCTTGATTACTCAATACCGATATATGTATTACATCAGGCCAATAATAGGTCATTAGTACCCTTTTTATTGCGCTGACATTAAACAGAATGTTGGTGGTACATCTACATACATCAAGCGTGACAACAGAGAGCAATAAATAGGTGTGATTAGGCGTTTTTTCCTGTGTATTTGAATTGTCTTGGTATGCCTACAAATAATGAGCTACTAATTACAAAGAAGATAGAGGTAGTTTGTAAAGCCATACACTGATTGAGGCTAGAATTATTTAGGTTTGTAGACGGTCATTATATTTAATACAGATAGCAAGAGGGGAATATAAATACAACACATACAACATAGCTTTGATTTTTTGACATAAGTACGATACTTGGAAGTCCTACTAGAATGTAAACATTTCAGGAACAGTGCTTTATGTTTCTGATAGTAGTTCTGATAAAATGGTATGCAGTGGACAGTATGATGGTGACCATATGTTGGAACACGTTCCCTTTATTACACGATATGATTGGCATTTATATGTATCTGTTTTCGTACTATATTGTTATTAGGATACTTATGCACATTTGAAGCAATATCAAAAGTGGTTGACTTGTATTAGCTTGATGTGTATGTTTGTGTGTGCTTACTTGTAGTGAGACATAGGAATGAACGATTGAAGCCATCAATAGGATCGGAGTCCACATGATGATCCCACCTACACGAAGTCTGCGTATGTTTTGTTAGGTCCCTTCCTTGTTTCTTTCTACCTAATACAGAGAAGGCAGTCTATAATTTAAATAGCCTTAAGTACAACGAAACACCAACTAAATAAAAGTAAAATAATAAATCTGGAAGTTTTATCGTTTCATATCACGAACAGACATGAACAACTCCGATTCCCAAATAAATAAATAGGTTTTCTCAAATTCTTATGGACGTAATACAGAATGTTTCATATGCCCATTACCAATAAGCAGCCAGCGTCTGTATACGTTAAAAGCATTGTTATATAAACACATCACTTTGAATCCAGCGAATACCACAATGCATCTTTCTTGTGTTGTTATATATCATTAAAAGCTCAATTAAGTACTTCAGCCCGAAGGAATTGTGTTTTTGTCTTCAAAACTATAATACAGTTGTTTCTTTTTAGAATAACTTGTCTGTCGAGTGTAAAATAGAGTATCATGTGTATCGTGGAATTTAAAAGAACTAGAAGTAATTCAAAACATTTAAATGACAAAACGTTAAATTTTGGAACCAAACAATAGCTTTCTGCAAACGAAGATTATCTTTTCCATGGATTGACCTCCACCTACATGCTTTCTTCGATCTATAGGACATAGCAATCGGTTCATTTCTTTTCCGATGTTATGCAATTTTTTATAATGTTGTTGGGAAATGTTTACAGATCAATGAAAATGTCTATAACATTTTCGATTTATTGAGAGCTGAAATGACTGAAGCCATTGCTTTATATTTGATATTTGAAATGTATCATTAATCTATTCTCGGCGTCTTTTTGTTGAACCGCTACGAGGAGGTATATCATGTCCATGGTGCAGTTGTTGCGGTACTTGCTTCACATCTTGGAAGCACAAATGAAACAAACCAATAATTATATATATTTCCATGAACAGTATATTTTTCTAATATATTCTGGGGTATTTTTGTTGAACCGATCCGAGGAGTTATATCATGTCAGTGTGCTGTACTTGTTAACATCTTGACACACAAATGGAGTCATTGTTTTTATAAATGTTTTGCTGTGTATAATCTTCCTTGCATCTTCGTTGATCCGATCTAGTAAAAGACTAATACCCCTTTATTGACACATTTCAAATGGAATCATTATTGATTCATGTTCTTTTAAAATGTGATTCATGAGGTCATATTGATGTCAATTTAAGTACGATTAGGCAGGTATGCCTTTTGTATACCCAACATCGACTTAGTATTGACCAAAACAAAATAACAACCATTGTTGTTATGTGTATAGGATGTGTACTTTGCAAGTTGACAATCTAATCTATACATCGACTGTTTCACCAAAAAAAACAATGTTGTTGAGAGCAGAGATTTTTGTTTATAGATTATGTACTGAACATGTGCTCAATATGTCAATGTGATTTATACATCGACAGTTTGTCAGCTTGGTAATTTGACCTCTACAGACTGCTGTACCAGATATAAACATTTTCAGTTATTGTTCTGCTATATAGTAAAGTTTCCATCGGGTGCCAATCGGAAGGATAATAACAACTTCTGGAACTGGGGGCTTTAGGCTATATACAAACGCCTCCACAAACTTTATTTGTGCTAAATTTGATTGTGTCTATTAAACCGTCTCGATGGGACGCAAGCTGCAGCGATACCACACGCTTTGCGCTATTTATATCTCTGAAAAGCATCCAAAAACAAGTATGATTTTCTATTCTGAGCCAAATGTACATGACTTATTAAAGTAAGGCGCTTATAGCATAATAAATACTCAAACATTAAGTCAACATTTTTGTTTATCGGAATTACACTATCAGTGTATTTAAACCAACATTAACTATGAACGTTCTTTATCCCCAGCTGATAAGACTGATATTATTAAGTACACGGTATTCTCCAGCCAGCACGTTGAAGCGTTATCTCATTAGCCATGCACCATTGATGTCTGCAAGTAGATAACTACTCGACTGTCACAGCTGTCTTGTTTCCATCACACGAAATGTGAAACCTAATTAGTACACTGATATTCACTTCATGTTGCATACCCACTGACAAAAATATTAAAATATTAATCTTTATGGTGAAATGGAGTTAGATGATTCCTCTGTAACCATATAGTACCGCACTATAGTACATCAGTCACGAACTATATCTCGACAGCGAAAAACAAGGTATGAAACATTTACATCCCTTTATACTGTCGCGTGTGAAACGGATTAACAGTAAGATGGATATGATGGCATTTCGGCCACCATTGGGAAGCATAGATTGATTTAAGTTAATGACTTTTTGATTTTAACGGAATCTGACTGGGTGCATATTTCGTCATATCTGGAACGCCGCGATATATAAAGTGCACACACATATGTCCTACATAACAGTTACATTAATCATTGATATTTGTTAAGTCGCTATATATACCCTTTAGCTATGAAATATAATATAAAAAGACAATAGGGTTTAAATAGTGAATTGAAAAGAAAAGTTTATGGGGGCACAGATTCTTGTTTGTTTGCATTATCAATTATTTTAACTGTAGTCAATGAACTTTTACTGTGATGATGTTGCTTCCTATATTAGCTTTATTCGAATCCAGACAATCTCAGTAAATATCTCGGAAATTAATCTAGAGAAGAACTTCATCCAAGAACAAAACACAACAGATTGGTTACTTGCCTTGTATGACCCAAAATCACCTTGTTCAAAAGGGACCCTTTCTTTGGACATACAGCCAAGCGAATACAAATGTTGGTATTGTATAACAAAGGATAAGAATGAAGAAGTTTTCAAATGCCAATAATGATGTATGTTTAAACTTAGGTAGTGATATATCGGCTTTGGATTCAATGTTAAAGTCTACTCTCCAAATCTCTCCCTAAAGCAAAGGAACCTATCGCAGTTTGAAGAACGGAATTCCTATGGTTATTAGGGAAGGTAATTATAAACGGTGCACAGCAGGAGACATCTCCTTCTTAGGTTCTTTATCCGTCGACCAATTATAGGGAGCCGCATATGACAGGCAGTTATTCCTTGATTGTACAATATCCGATATCTGTTATGGTACATCCGGTATATAGGCCTAATAGGTCATTAGCAGCCAGTACATTATCCAGACTGTTGATGACACCGATGCTGATATTCTTAAAAAGAATATTAAGTCATGGATAGTGGTGGTTGTTTGAATATTATTCCAAAAACGATATTAAAAGTAACTATGTGACAAGGAGAAATGCCTATAGTTTCACAGGCTTAGTGGTTCTGTGTGCTTTTTCGTTTAGACACACACAATCCTTTATGACTTTTTTGTCGACTAGCACGCAACATCATGAACTTATTTCCACGGCACAGCGTTGTTGATTTATTTATTTTTACCCACACAAATGTATTTAAAGGGGAACATAACATCTTATTGATGTTCTGTCTTCCATTGTAGACTTACAGGTTTTGTCCTAACACTGTACTGTAAACTTTACTGTTTCTTTCTTGTCAGATGTCCTTAACGTTTATTGCTGGAGACTTCGAAGGGTTGTTTCTCCAGACATCAATCTGGTACTGTCAGCACACAGCTTCTGATACGGTATAAAATACAACTCAAACTACATGTATGTGCTCAGTAAAAACAACCGTAACGTCCTAATGATGTAACGATCTAGTTTCAGTAATACGTGATCCAATCTATGCTTAATTAACTTTGTTAATGGTTAGGAGAGAAGCTTAATTTAAATCCTTTGAAATGACTATGCTAAGTTGGAATAACGACATAACCCGACTGCAAGTCAATTACACAAACAGTCTTGGTGGCGTAGCAATGCCTGTACTCATTGGATTCAATGTTATTTAGTAACTCTCTGAAGGCTACCAAATGCAATCGAACATATCGCGCTTTGAGGAATTGAATTTATCTGGTTATTTGGAAAGGTAATTATTAATGGTACTCTGTAGGGGAAGTCTCTTCAGGTTCCTCGTCGCTCTAACAATTACAGGAAGCAGTATATGACAAGCAGTTATTCCTTGATTGAACAATATCCGATATCTGTTATGTGACATCCGGTATATAATACGTCATTAGCAGCCCTTATATGACGCTGACACCACACAGAGTGTTGATGATGGAGAGGTCATTATCATTCGAGGTATCACGTTGACATACCTTGATGCGAATACATATCTTTGACCTGCTTCACAATCAACAGAAATACGATGATACCAGTGAAATGTCCGTCCAGATTTCTTAGTAGGCTCACAAAGACAGTTTTTATGGCTTAGTTTAGCGAGGTCACAACGTTGATTAATGTTTGATTTGAACAGGAAAATGCATGGCTTATGTCCGTTTAACGGATCGTACCAGCAGGCAAGTGTTCAGTGAAGCATTAAATGCCGTTTAAATTGAGGTAAGAAACCTATAATGTATATATATGTATATAGGACGATTTATCAGCGATACAAAATCTGTGTCGCTTATTGTTAAAAACGAAGCCGCGGCCCCGAATTCACCTATGTAAATCCTCCCGTCCGGCGCGTTTGTGGTAGAAATCAATTTGGCACATTGTACATCATTTACTTTGTATTAGTGTCCAACTTGTAAACTCCGTCGTTTACATACCAAAAGATGAGTCAAACATGAACGCCGTAGTAAAACAGAAGCCCTTAACGGTGCCGCCCACAAAAACTGAACAGTATCCATGTAATAACAATACTAACTTTTTTTCGTATGTAAAACCATAGGTCCGGATAATAGAAGGATACGTTTATAGGAACTGTACAGAAAAAAGTGGTATTCGCACGAAATAGACGTGCAAATGTTCTGTTATAATGTTAGAATAGCACCGATTGCCATTTGCCAAACAGGAAAGAATACATGTAAACACTTAAATAAGAGTTTATTCTAGTATTTGTATAAACAAAAATTGATGGCAGTCAATATGCAGTAGTCTTGTTTTTTTGTACCCATGATGTCCTTCTCCGACTCCCCTTCAATCAATCTCCCTCTCTTCTATCTCCCTCTCGCCGGACAAGGTTAACGTTGTGTCTTTCGGTAAAGAGGCAAGGGATGAATTACAGCTATTGAATTGGCAGAATTGTTTGATCTGGCATTAAAACTTCCTGCCTGTAATTTGTAACCCTGTTCATAGTTACTAGTTCAAAGGCATCAAGAGTAGCAATATTTGACTGGGATTACATTCCATTTGCATGTGGCAGAGAGTGTTTCTCGTTGATATACTATCGGCGCCTTTATTTATACAAACCAAATCACCGTTTATTCATCATACACACAGTTCAATAAATACTGGAACTGGTAGATAAAAGACTCACATGTATGTATGTTGACTAAGTATCTGCAGGTAGCTTCATCTCAACGCGTAACGATTGTAATTACGTTAATATGCACATGTATAGATCTGCTCAGAAATATGTTCACCGATAACGATGGCGTAGTAGATAGGACTGTCTACTTTGTGGTCGATACGAATCCATGTTGGGGTCAAATGAGTTGAATAGCCATGCGTACGGCGTTAAAGAACAGACCAGTTTATGATATGCAAGTTTTAACGGTATTTAAACTGTTTATTGTTATTTAATATTTTTAATTTAAATGATGATTTTTATATTGTAAATGTGTTTATTTATATTGTTAAGCAATCTTAAAAATGTGTACATATTGTTTTACATAATCGGTGATAAAAACTACCTGTGAGCTAATGTTGAACATTTTTGTTCCATAAATCGACTTTAAATAAAGCATCTTATCTTAGCTACTTATCTTATCAAAGTATCAAGAATTAAGTTGCCTGCTAGTAAGGTATGTAATGTGAAGATAACTTAGTTGAGAGAAGGTATCATCAGCGGCATTGTTTAACATGAATCGTTTAGTTTACACAGATGCAAGCAATTAGAAGATATTCCGTACAAAGCTTGTGAACTAAGAGGTTTCCTGTATTTTTGTTTGCAATGGAAGACGGATTGGCGAAGTGATTTTAACAGCTACATTTTTCCGTCGATTTGTTTGCCTGATGTGTAGGGTCATAATTCCATGTCTTTATTAGACTTATCTGCGAATGTGTCTCATCTATTACACGTAACTGTGCTTACCGAAATAAGTTTCCCGCTGTACGGTGAAACAAAACATAACACTTTAAAATAAAGAATTGATTTTGACCCAGTGTCAGTATACTAACACTGGTTGGAGTTTCGGGTTTTGTGTTTCATTCTTAGCTTATATACTTCGATGAACTACTTGTCGCCCCGGTGTCTCTACTGTGAATGTTTGGAGTGTCGTGCCGAGTTTCTTCGGTACCGTTATCGAGGTGAGGTAGGAGTTTTTCAGCAAGGAATCGTCTGTCACAATGACGCACCGCCCTCATAGGAGGGAAATTACCGTTAAATGGCAAGATAAAAAACATTTAGTCGTGTTACATATTTGTGTAATATATCCTTATTATGTTATGCTTCTGTTTAGAGAAACAATAGCATGCGCCCCAATATAACAATTCCACGAGCTCTCAACAATCCCGCTTACTTTATCATTTAACACAGCTTCCTTCAAATTGGACGAAAGCAAATCCATTGACGTCTACTGATTGGTTTCTTGTGGCATTGCTTGACTGGATTTGTTCGTTAAAGAATTGGCGTATCATATGCCGTCACTCGTCTGGCTAGGTTACAATGTGAAGTATCATATCTCTCCAATCGACTTCTTTCAATTATAATGTTATACCAGTCTGGTTCAGTCATAGATTTTCATTTCTTCATTTCCTCTTCTTGCAGGAATGAGTTGAGAATGAACACGACCACAGCAGGGATTATGTTCCTGGAGTACAATACTACCATGGGCGAAAGCAACAGTACTGGCCACAACTCGTATGAAGTTCACTCGATCCTGGTCCCTGTAGCCTGGGCTATTTTGACACTTTTCGGTGCAGTGGGAAATGGATTGGTTATTTTTACCATGTTAAAGCAAGGCGACAGGACGGCTACCACTTACTACATCATTAACCTGGCAATTGCTGACTTTGCATTTCTGGTCTTAGTTGTTCCCTTCACGAGTACTCTGTATGCCCTACCGGACTGGATCTTTGGAGAACATATGTGCAAGCTCAACAACTACATGGTGTATGTAAGTAGATTCACTTAAGAAAATACTGAACATACAATTCGTGGTGCTTTTATGCTGTATAATTTGCAAATAGCAATGAATTACTGTGGTGACCTGAATTTTCTTCATAGAGAATATTAAGTCATTTGTCTCCATAAAGGTGTTCACTCGAATTTTTTAAAAATATTTTGAGGACGATTAATTAAAAAATCGATAAATAATCTCTTGCTCCATAAACTCCCAGAGACAAGTTTTTTCAATGTAACTTAATCTCGAGTTCTTATGGGATATATGTAGTTTTATAAATGCAGAGAGAAAACAATTGTTTTGCCTCCACAGGGATTCGAATCCGAATCGTCTGGGTTACAGGCCTAAATCTCTTCCCACAGAGCTACAGAGGTTCGCCATAGAGTATTACCAGAATTCTCACCAAGTGAAGACTGTTTTTCTCTCTCTACGTAAAGCACTGATACCGGGAAATATATAATGAGAGAAAGCATTTTATCGTGTCTCCTTTGATCGGTCGGTAGAGTGTTGGGCCTGTACCCCAAAGGTCCCGTGTTCGAATCCCGGTAGAGGATAGCAATTTTTTTCTCTCTTCATTTTAGAAAATATATATGAGTGTATTGCTAAAGTGATGAGCAATCGCATAATGAATGGTACAGTCATAGAGAATAAATAGATATGTCAATAAGACCCATATGATGTCCGTGAATACGGGGCAAAACACCAATCAAACAATTATGTTTTTAGAGCCGTATTAGACAAATAATTGTCTGATGAACTGTCATACTATGAAGGTGGCACCTAAGATAAAAGTAACATTATTCAGTTAATATTCATTAAAATCGTGTCGCTTAATACACTAATACACAATTAGTATGAAGGTGTTTGGGTGTATTTACTTAACAATATACAAATATTGCATGCATGACAATGGAACATCATGATTTGTCAGATCCGAGACATTATACAAATATTGCATGCATGAGAATGGAACATCATGTTTTGTCAGATCGAAACATTATACAAATATTGCATGAATGAGAATGGAACATCATGATTTGTCAGATCGAGACATTATACAAATATTGCATGTATGAGAATGGAACATCATGAT
>JAUELC010156954.1:0-11208 GCA_031471745.1 Cryptochiton stelleri
TTTAGATATGACACTATTTTAAACATAACAATACGCGACTCTAAGAGATCAGATTATGTATGAAATTAACAACTTAAAAAACATGCGACATCTGAGAGCATTCTGGTGACGACATCAGGTTGACTGTTACGAAAAACGTTTTCTGTTAGCTGTAACAGGAATGTATGAATAAAGTTGTTACATGTTAATGCTCAACTTGTGGTCATACATGTGCTGTCAAGTCTGGGTGTATTTACGTTTGAATGTGAGTGCACAGAATAAACCAGAAACATGAGTGTACTGACCCCTAAATATACGAGAAACCTAAGTATACTGACCCCAGAATAAACCAAAAAATGAATAGTACTGACCCCTAAATATACCAGAAACTGGAGTATACTGACCCCAGATTAAACCAGAAACTTGAGTGTACTGACCCCTCAATATACCAGAAACCTGATATACTGACCCCAGAATAAACCAAAAAATTTATAGAACTGACATCTAAATATACCAAAAACCGGGGAATACTGACGCCAGAATAAACCAAAAAATTGATAGTACTGACCCCTAAATATACCAGAAACCTGAGTATACTGACCCCAGAATAAACCCAAAAACTGATAGTACTGACCCCTGAACTTGAGTATACTGACCCCTGATTACGCCAGAAACTTAATTTATAGTATACAGCTTTATTGGTTCATGAGCTTTGTAGGTTAAAAAACCTCTTAGTGTTCTGACGGCTACACCCTTACTATGAACCTGAAGCAACAGCTCTTTATATATACAGACCCTTTAGTTTTAGCTGCTGCTAAATCAGGGGTGGTTTGCTGAGTATGGCAACTGGAGGGAGCATTTCAAAAGAAATTAGGTCGTGTCATTAGGGGTGTGTCAAACTGCAGTTTACGTGGTATCTATAAAGGCCGAGGTTTTACTCGCTGTCTGTGAAATAACTTTTTTCAGGAGCCAATCAGTTATTGTGTGAAGATTCAGACTGGAAGCTGATACAGGTTGTTTGTTTGTAGGATAGCCATCTAACACATAAGAGTGTGTGTATATCAATTGTCGTTGCTTCAGGAGTCTACACCCTCCCAAAATTGACCATTATTTCGGCTCCCATGTACAGCTTTGAAATACCAGCTTTATTGGTACATATTCTATCATTGTTGGTTCTATGAACAAACTCACCCTCCCCCTCCCAAACTGACCTTTTTTCGGTTCCAATGGCAATTCGGTATACCCTGGTTTTAGTGGAAAACTAACGATGATTGAACTGCAATGTAACCAGAGACAGCAGTTGAACACACATCATTTGAAATAACATTATTCAAATACACTAGTCACCAAGGATGATATCATGGACAGTTTTGGTTGTATGTTGTCAGAACTCCATCTTCATAAACACTTAATGTACAAACTTAAGATTGATATAACCACCTGGCAACAGACATGCCATATTTGAGATTACAAATGTTGCAATTTACATATTATTTTTATTATCATAAAAATAAGTGAAATTTATATTTTAATTCGTGTTCTGGATTTCTTATCAATACATTTGTTTAAGTTTCTTTTGATGAATACATTTCATATTCATTCTTTTTATCCTCATGTTTTATGAGGCCTGTTTGTACAACCATATCTGATTGTATAGTATGTGTCATCTTGTATGTTATTTACATAAGCGAAGAAGTCAACGTTCCCATTAATTTGACAGCATGAAAGACCCAATAGAAATCAGAGTTAACAATTTTTGTTTCATCCGCCCCTTTATGTTTGTGGACCCAAAGCAGAACTTAATCATAGTTATAAATAAAAAGGCAGGGACTGATTCAGATAATTTTTTTCATTGCATACAGGTTTGAGGGTCCAAATTAAAAAAAAGCAGTTTTAATTTCTTATAATTTGTGGAAAAAAATTATATTCTTTTTCCACACATCTTTAAAAACCAATGATTTTGTATAACGTAATTTTTGTCTGGTACCAGCTTCCTCTGCAATTCTTACAAAAATTCCAGACATGTATAACATGTCTTACGTTAAGAAAAATCCCTTACATGATTTTTATTTTTTCATCATATTAATAGAGCATTGCAAATAGAAGTTACAACAACTTCGTCAAAAAATGTGATTGAATTCCGTTCAGTCTGTTTGTTGTCTAGGATTCTCTGTATAGTGTCTAGTCAGCTTCAAAAACTGATCACACATGTAGGGAGACAACCCTGTATCTGATCTTCATGGACCCGGAAAATAACAACAGTATTGCTATATACATATTTATTTCCGCAGAAAAATGTTTTTTGTAAATAGATAAATTTTTGTCATCACACAAAAGCCCAATTAACGCAGGATGTGATGCGACGTCGGACAGCTCAGAAAAAAACTATAATCATTATAATATGACATAAGTTACCATTGATAAGACACTCTGTGTTGTTCTGTATAAGAGAGTGGCACAGCAAAGAAAACGTGTTGCATCACACCCAGAGTGAATTGTGCCAAAGTGATGTGACGTCACACCCTGTTTTAATTGGGCTTAATAACTGCATTAATAAGTGATTTTGTGTATTAATTATATATGCTAATATATATATATATCTTATAACGATTTGATACAGGACGTATTATGGATATTGTTACAAATCTGAATCTGGGTGCCTAACATTCTCACCTGTCCACAATAAATAGCTTTTCTCTTACAGGTAATAGCATTTGACATGACACCAAGTCTCTGGCTGGATTAGATTTACACCCATTGAGCACTTAAATCTATTTACTTAATTCAGATTTGGTTTGTGATCAGGGATGCATAGGTACCCACTTTTGGTTAATCCAGCATACGGGTCACTCAGTGCCACAGTCAGTCAATTTGAGATAAGTATGCATACCTGGATATCCCAATATAATCAAATTAAATCTGATTTCTTGGTTGTGTAGCCAATGGGTGTTAAACAAAATCAACATTGGTGACGACACCAGGCAAGATTGTGTTCTACTATACTATACTGCCAGATCATATATCATTATGGAAGAAATAACATTGTTTTGTTGGACCACCCGACATCTGAAAAACAGGTTTAACCCCCCACTGTCTTCATATAATAGACCCTATCAAGTTTTATGCAAAGCTACTATTTAACAATTTTTTCTGATTTTTAGTGTACCGCTGAATGTCTGCTAAATGAAAATACTATTTTGTTTACTCCATGTTTCATTCAATTATTTCTTTCACAGAAAAATAACACAAATCACTCCAAATTCAAACCGGGCAAAAACAAAATTGTGCAGATATTCTGGATAACATATACAATTGCTGCAAAACATTTTAATATATATTTACTTGTTCAATGTCTAGTAACATCAATAAAATCAATATGGTATTATCATTCCACATTCAGCGAAAGAACTAAGAGTGACAAACTTTTAACACCAGTTTTGTATGCAAAATGATAGGGTCTATCATATGAAGACGACTTTGTTTTTCTCCTCTTTTAAATTGTGGATGTGTCTGCAATATTTGATAAATAATACATAAAAAGTTACAAAATTACCAACATTTTTCAATATCACTTTTGCGCCGCCAAGTCTAACGGGCCATGGTCATTAAAACTGAATTCACATAAATGATTTTTGTAATCGTCATTCTATTTAACCTAATTTTGTAATTATGTATATTAGCCAAAGCCGTAAAAGTATTGAGGGGAGTGATTTTGAGTTAAAAACTTGTCAGCTCTGTTTGAAGCTACATAATCATTAATATACCGGTATCGAAAAAATTGCAACGTGGTATATTAATTATGCGTCTCCTGTCTTGGTACGTACATTGTTGCTTTTTTTTTTTTAATTATCAAAATTGAATTTTAGTTTATACTACAGGTATAATCATTAATTTTAAGGACATTTAACATTTTTGTAATCCATTTATATCAGTACAAAACTATTCATGCCAATATTTTGTTCTACAACATGATTGTAGCCATTGATTTTATGTAGTGCTCGGTAAGTCATTCTTTATACTTAAAATTTTGTACAATTTTTGTTAATTTTGAAGTGAAATCCTGTGATTAAGTTTGATTATTTTTGTTGAGAATAACTGCTCTTTTACAATATTAAAAAATTAGTTATACAACTCTTTGGTATTGATTTGTTTCTTGATGTTTATCCTGACGGTTGGTGGGAGCTTCGTGTTGCCCTGGTAATCTCAGAGCTAAGGGGCAACAAGAAGCTGTAGCGTCCTGTTATGTCCTGTGATTGTCTTGTATCTTGTCAATGTTTATTGCATCGGGTGTGGTTTCCTTAACCCATTGTGCTGGCACGTCGTCATATGAGTGAAATAACCTTAAAGACGGCGTAAAACACCAATCAAACAATCGTGACATACAATAAGAGTTTTGCGATTGTCAAAATTATCCACCCAAACATTACCACCGTTAACCGAGGATTTATTGTTAAGTCTTTTATTGTTAATTTGCACACTTTATCTTATTGCACCATTTTGAACGTCCTGTGCTCGACATTGTTTGTTGCCAGTGATGTCAAGGGTGGGCTTCTTCACCCATTTAGCGGACGCACCGTTATGAGTGAAATAACCTTAAGTACAACATAGAATCCCAATGGAAAAAAAAAACACAAAAGCAAACTGATACAATTGTAAATAGAGTTGAGTTTGTTTGATTGGGGTTTTATGCCATACTTAAAGTTATTCCACTCATTTGATGGCATGCCATCCCAATGGGTGAAGGAAACCACCCTCGTAATCACGGGCAGCACACAAGGACGAAAAACACAAGTCGCCCCATAAAGATCAGCTTTGTGTTGCCCCTTAGTTCTCGGAGCCCCAGGAAGCTCCCTCTGACCGGCCACTAAATCGAGTTAAGTGTAGTGTGTGAATTAAAAAGGTCATGCTTGAGATTTCTACCAGATCATCAAAAGTTGTGTCTAAGAATTTGCTTTGTTAATGGATACATATTTTAAATCTCTTTCTACGAAGATTTAATTCGAATTTGTTGCAGAGTTTTCTTACTTGTCAGATTAGCTTGATAGTCTGTTCATAAAACACAGAGGGATTGAGATCAATCAACCCCAATGTACATTGTTATGACTCCATTGAGCAATCCATATTTTAAGTCCTTGATGAAACTAATGAGGTTATTGCTTAAGGCATCTTCCCGAGGCAAGGTGCTGATATTCCCATAAACTATATCATCCCTTGCCACGCTTATTGCCTTTCGGCAGTCAGGCAGAGATCAAAGTAAAATAGAAATATTGCATAGACCAATCAAATACATGTATCACTTTTCCAACAGTGTATCGCCTCTGCCGGAATATCATGATAAACAGCAGAGAAAGACGCCCTTTTTGAGCAATGGCTCAAATTATGCTTATTCTTGATTGTCTGTTAGAGTGGTGATATTAAATTTCCACCTTACTTTGTTAAGTTAAAAGTTTTAATGTCTTTCACTGTTTAGGGCTATTTGCAGAGGGATATGTGGCACCATGGCTAGGTGCGAGCTTGTATTGTCGATCACTCGAGGGGATATCTCCTTCTTGTTTGACCAGAAATATGGCACAAGCATGTCAAGGTGTGGAATAGAGCAGCACGTCAGGACTCACTTTGTCTAGAGAAGATGTCCTTGAGGTTAGGTTTTGGGGTTAGCTTGACTTATGCTAAATCCTCCATGGCGGAATAACCAACCATCTTTTGATTGATTGGTTTTTAACGCCGTACTCCAGGGTATTTCACTTATATGACGGCTGTGTACTCCAACAGTAAACAGCCACACTACATGTAACACAAACTATAAAATGTGAAGTGTTTTGCTGTCCGGAAAATAATGTTCCTCCAGTGCTAAGCAAAAACAGCATGATTATGCCCGGAACATGCTGTCCTTAGCCAGAGGGTCCATCTATTGAAACCATTTTTGGAATTATTTGAGATTTCTGGTAAATCAAGATGGCCCTCAAGAAATATAGCTACCAAACATGAAAAATAAACATGATCAAACAAGAGTGTGGATGATGTAAGTTTAATGGAAAGTCTGCTCTGAAAATAGTTTCATTTCAACAAAACAAACTAATTTTACATTTAAACAAATTTGAAACGATTGGTAACAAAATAATTTTTAACATTTGCAAATTAAATTGATTGATTAGTATTTAAAGCCGTGCTTAAGGGTAATTTACTTATTCGATGGCAGTGCACTCCAACAGTTAATAGCTACACTAACACAACCATCGAATGTTTAGTGTTTTGCTCTGTTGGAAAAATATCTCCCTCCAGTGCTAAGGGAAGACAGTATGATCTTGCTCGGAACATGCTGTCCTTAATAGCCAGAGGGCTTGCAAAATAAAATAGAAGAAACTAAAATTAATGTTAAATTTTAGAGTCAAAATTTATCTCAGTTCTCATTCAGCGTCCGTTTCTAATACACAAAATGAATAGAAATGTGGAACTTGTTGTGCTGATGAACAACCAATATTTAAATGCATAGAAATATACACTGAATTGGAAAGAAAACCCACCAGATTACACATCATAATTACTATCATTAAAAAGATCGTTAGATTGGGGTTTTACGCCGTACTTAAGGCTATTTCACTCACATGACGGTGTGCCAGCCCAATGGGTAAAGGAAACTACCCCCGACGTCACTGACAAGATAGAAGACAATCACAGGACATAACAGGATGCCACAACAGCTTCATGTTGCCCCTTAGCTCCGTGAGCACTAGGGCAACACAAAGCTCCCTCCGGCCGCCCGCTCATTAGAAAGACAGGAATGTATAAAACCAAATATAAGCAATATTGTTGAGCTGTTCCCTTGCTAACTAAGAAAAGACTCTTTAATTATACGGTACAATGTCTGGGAACACTTTCACAAAATGAGTAAAGCAAAAAGTGTTTAACAAATTTACATGTAAAGGTTTAGTAAACAAGATTTAATTTTATCGTTAGATATTCTTTCTTGCACAACAGTTGTACTGAGCTTATATTTAAGGGTGAAATGACATTTCAATCCAACTGTCTTTAATTTGTTAAAGCAGCTGTAGCCAAAAAAGCGTATCAACGCACTCCACTACACAGAGGTGACATTATTTGCCTACCAATGGTTTCATCACCCAAGTTGTTACACCCATCTACTATATGTTAATGATCAAAAAACGATAATAATGAAATGAAATCTAAACTAACTTACATGATGCGTTGAAATCTAAACTAACTTACATGATGCGTTGAAATCTAAACTAACTTACATGATGCAAGGACTGTCAAAAGTGCTGTGTAAACGCTAATTACCATTCAACAGTGAACTAAAATGATTGGGATCAGAGACGGATCATTTTAGTTCATTTTAGTGGTTAGCGTTTACACAGCACTTTTGACATTCCTTCACGCTCAGTGTTTGAAGGTCTCGAGTACAACTGAGCATTAGATTTTACAACTGAAACATCACAGAATTCTATGAATGCCAACTTTAGGTGAACTATTTTAGACCGGCAATTGATAATTTTGCCGTTACACGGGATAAAAGGTGAACTATTCTGATGCCGATTATTTTAACCAAAAAAAAATTGGTGGGTACAAAAAGGTGCTCTTTCTTGATGCGGATTATTTTAGTTCACCTTTTTTTTGCCTGTGTAAACGCAAAAATAAATCTCATCCGGATCAGAGCCGGCTCCGACCCACCAATTTTAGCTCATGTAACTGTCACTTTAGACTTTCAGACATCCCTGATACATTGTGTAGACTTTTTGCTTATGTTACACTCTATTCCTCTAAACAATGAGTTTAAGAACAATTCCATAATTTTTAGGTTTGATATATTATAGACTTTCTCCATGAGATAAAATAACTTATCCAAATAGCTCTGGTAATATTTGAGCTTTCCTTCTAAAATCTATTCTCTCTGTGAATGAAGGAGGTAGCTTTAAGTTCTGGTATTAATCTTCCTCTGGTCCGGTCCAGTCCTCGCTTGCCCAGTCTGGGAGTTTACTGTAGTACTGCCAATCTGGACTCTGGAAAGGAAAGCGTTTAACATAAAATAAGTAAATGTTTTGATCTTGTCAAAGGTTGATTAACACTGCTTCAAACAGATCTCGCCCATCTTCTGAACTGATAAAATAAAGATCTCTCCAGTTATTATATAAATTGGCACCCATTCCTGCCCCACAGGTTGATTTATTGGTGTTTACCACCATGCTCAAGAGCATTTCACTTATATAACCGGGGTGTTCTCAAACAGTACATAGCCACACTTACACAACAATAAACCATGAAGTGTTTTGCTCTGGGAAAATAATGTTCCTCCAGTGCAAAGTAAAGACAGCATCACTACACTCGGAACATGATGCCCTTAGCCAGAGGGCCCGCCCCATAGGTAAAGGAAACCACCATAATGACAAAAAATATTAAATGTATCATCATTCACTCACAAATGTGGCTAGAGAGTTTGATTTTGGAGCTACATGTACTGATGGAATAGAGATCATTAAGTTTCTAAATAACACATCAGAGTTCCCAGTTTGCACCATAATGTAGTAGCAATGGCTTGAATAATGTATTATTCACACTCAAAGGTATTTCAAATGTATGACTACTTTGCATGGATGTGATTGGTGCAAACCCAAAAAGAAACCACATAAAAACCACCCGCAATGTCAGTCACCAGTGATTTCCTCTCGTATAAAAGGGTAGAAAGACAGCCTCAACCCTGTACTGTACATTGGCTGGTGTTCAGAAGACCAATGAACTTGTACATTGGCAGGTGTTCAGCAGACCAATGAACTTGTACATTGGCAGGTGTTCAGCAGACCAATGAACCTGTACATTAGCAGGTGTTCAGCAGACTAATGAACTTGTACATTGGCAGGTGTTCAGCAGACCAATGAGGTATCAACTGAGCCATGTTAACTCCCCTCCCAACACAACAATTAAAACTTACCTCAAACATTTGAGCATGAAGAAACAGCACCAAGGATTCTGGTGTGGGGTCTACATATGTCTTCAGACATTCCACACAGTTCTCAGCAGGGGACCATTTGTCAATGTTAAACGGTTTGTGTTTCACGACAAATATCTGACCGCGTGTCTTGTAACGAGCATATGTCAATTTCAGTGAGTCATCGTCCTCTTTATCATCTGCTTTCTTCTCATCCTCAGTTTCATCATCAGTTTTCACTCGTTTGGCTTGTGGTTCAGAACTTTCAGAGGTATCCATGGCTGTCACTTCATCATCTTCCTTATTTTCCCCATCTGCCTGAGTGTCCCCTGTCTTAACCTCATCTGCCTTATCGTCATCTATCTTATCCCCATCTGCTTTATCATCTATCTTTTCCACATCTGCCTTATCATCATCCATCTTACCCCCATCTGCCTTCTCCTCATCGGCCTTAGCGTCCGTTTTCTCAGTATCTGTAGTTTCAACCTCTGCTGGCTCTTCCTCACTTTTTGTTTCTTCTGAAGCAGCCTCTGTTTTAATCTCAGTTTCTTTTTCACCTTCACCTTCTGTCTCACCTTCTGCCATTTTTTCGTCTCCTGATTCTCCAGCAGCCTCAAGTTGTTGCTGTTTTTCAATAGCTTCTTGCGCTTCTTTCTCCGCTTTTTCCTTGGCCTCTTTCAGGGCCTGTGCCTCTTGACGAGCGCTCTCTTCTTCTCTTTCTTGATCGGCAGCCTCCTTCGCAGCTTTCTGGGTCAGTATCGGGTTTTCATCATCCAACCATTCTCCAACAGACGATATCTTTGACACCTTAGACAGTTCTTCAATTACCTATAACAACAAAACTTTTCTTAGTTTTCAATAATTTGTTTGGAGTTAAAAGAAAGGCACACTCACTATGGTGGAGGATACAAAGGTAACTAAGGCTATCTCAATCTTGTGGGTTATTGGTACCGCTTCAGCTTACAGGCTATACTGCAGATTTGGTGTCCAAAATGTTTTTTTTTGTTTGGTGAACATCCTACTCAAGGGTTTTTCCTTTATATGACGACAGATTATCCACTTCTTACTCTGCCTTACTTTATACGGTGGAAAACAGAGAGGAAACTTTTATATTAATGTGTTTGTTTGATTGGGGTTTTACGCCGTACTTTATATTAATGTGAACGGAGGTAATCACACGCCAAGCTTGTGTGTACCTTCAGGTCATTCATCACTTTACTCCCATCAGGGAAACCCTTATTCTGCAACATTTACAACTACCAATGTTATGTGTCTCACAGCCAGCCATTTACCGTTTATTTTTTCACAGCATTAGTAATATCAATCATCTGAATGATGTTGCTCAAGTTTTGTTTAATCAAGTGCTTTAATCGACCAATGACATTTTGTGTTGGTATTTTCCGTAGTTTCAAGTAATAGAGCACTGTGATTGGTCATACGCTTAATATATACTGTGTGCTCTTACCTGGCAAACACCTATTATGGAGTAAAATGATGAATAGCTTATTTAACACGCTAAGTACACAAGCCTAGACTTGCACAACTCATTGGCAATTTACACCCATACAGATGCATTCAAGCGTAAACAAAGATGGATTCAAACCCATCAACCGCATGTTTTAGAGGAACTTAGG
Organism: Cryptochiton stelleri; assembly: GCA_031471745.1. Taxonomy (NCBI): domain Eukaryota; kingdom Metazoa; phylum Mollusca; class Polyplacophora; order Chitonida; family Mopaliidae; genus Cryptochiton; species Cryptochiton stelleri. The sequence goes on from JAUELC010156954.1 coordinate 10,555, forward strand.
TACTAGAGGGATAGGCTAACATTGGTGAAAGGAAGCTAGGTACTAGAATGATAAGCTTCACATTGGTGAGAAGAACTTAGGTACTAGAGTGATAGGCTTAACATTGGTGAGAGGAACTTAGGTACTAGAGTGAGGTTCAACTGACGGATGCAGCCCCAAGATCTGACCCCTGTGACTGAGTCAAGGAGACAGCTGTCCATAGATACTAGAGTGATATGTTGGTTAGAGGAACTTAGGTATCAGAGCACTAAGCTAATACAGTTAACTGATGCAGACACAAGATCTGTCCCCAGTGATCAGGGTTCGAATTTGGCACCTGTCCGTCAGTCCGAGACTGGTAAAAATTCTGATGGACTGGCAAGATTACATTGAGGCCAGTCCGGCGAACTGGTAAAAAATTTTGACTGACATCAGGGGTTTTTATAGACAAAAATCCTTATCGATCTCAATTTAAATTTTCCGGAAACTCAATTTTTCAGCGCGCCTTCGGCATGCAAAAGAGCCATAAACTCAATTTTTTTAACTTTTCATCGTCAACAAAGAAGTTAAAAAAACTGAATTTTCCAATATTTCATCATTTTTTGTACTTTCTATTCAATTTAGGAAATAATTAATATTAAACTTTATAATGTAGGCCTATAACCTAACATTGTT
>JAUELC010157287.1:0-11206 GCA_031471745.1 Cryptochiton stelleri
ATTGGGCTGGTACGCCGTCATATAAGTGAAATAACCTTAAGTACGGCGTAAAACCCCAATCAAACAAACAAACAAACTAAAACGACAGACAGTTTTATTGTCTCGTCTCTAACTACATAATTATAATCGTATTTAAACAAAGACCAATAACGACCTATTCTGACATTACATGTATATTATAAATATATATTTTTTTTATTTTGAAGAGAGAAAAAATTGCTTGCCACCACCGGGATTCGAACCCGGGACCTTTGGGCCACAGGCCCAACACTTGACCGACTGAGCTACAGAGGCTCACGACAGAATGCTTCCCGAATTCTAACCCAGTGAAGATCATCATAAATATATATATACTTATATGCTTTTGCTTTTGCAAGTTGAGTCAAATTGTGACCAGATTGTAAATAAAGTTGAAGTTGAAGTTTCGTTTTCGGTAGGCTATTGGATAGATGGGTCAGGACTAAAAGTATTGAAATGGAGTTGTGTCCTTTTTAATCCACCATATTTTCTAACATTTAAAATTAAAACTAAACATTTTGTCGTTCACAAGCAAGAATTCACTTCCAACTTCTAAATGCCAGGCCATCCATTTTTTTTAAGATGACAAAACATGTTAAAATGACAATTTGTATTGACACATAATACTCCCGAAACATCCATTAGCATTATGAACTGTTTCTTCCCAAGAAAGTCAGTTTTAATATAACGCAATTATGTTCATAACTGTTCTACAAGTAAGCGTTGGATATACAAAGAGTTATTTAAAATGTGAATAATAAATAGTTGTTTTGGAATTGTATTTACGCAATTCAACAAAGGCGTGGAACAAATCCCTTTCATGATGAGCTTTGTTGTAGCAGATTAAGATTTGAACACAACCTTTGATTGTCTCATATCAAAGTAACGGTATAAGACTCATAAGAAATTGATTTTCATGTTGTCTGGATTCAGATTTCCGTTTTGGATTTACGTTGATATATCCAGAGAGAAGCCCCGACTACAAGACGCTTATGGAAATAACACAAACAGTTTAAATAACGCTGATACTTCTCAGACAGAATTAATTAACTTTTTCCACACGGTTTGATAACAACCATGCTTATATTTTCAACATTTATAATGAAATTCTTCAGTGAATTATGACTAAGTCTTATTGCACCATGTTTTCCGCCATTCGCGTGTCTTGTATCTTCTACTTGTTTCTTGTCAGTGACGTCAAGGGCGGATTCCTTTGGTACTGAAATGTCCTTTTATTACTTTGTGTGAACAATAAACCGTAGAAGTGGTTTTTTTTAGGTTGCATGACGTCAAGGGTTACTTCCTTCACCCATTGGGCTGGTACGGCCTAAAACTCCAATCAAATGAGAGATACACTTTACATCGACTATAACCTGTAATATCTTACTAAATGGTTCATCGGTTGTTCTTTTATGGCGGACCGTTTCCTAGGTTTCCGGGCCTTTCATTTTGTATTGCAGAAACATCTTTTGTTATCCATAGTGATATATGTATTTACACAATACGTATATAACGATTAAAAGGACCAAAGTCTTCGAACATTTAGTCCTCAAAGTTTATTAATTTTGTGGAGTATAGGATCCTTATGAGGATTTACAATGTCTTTACTCGTCGTCGACACATACCGACACATCGACCATACCATGGCTCATATACATATAATAGATAATTGATTGATTGATTGGTTGATTGATTGATTGATTGATTGATTGGTTAATTGATTGATTGATTCATTGATCGATTGATTGATTGATTGATTGATTGATTGATTGATTGATTGGTTGGTTGATTGGTTGATTGATTGATTGATTGATTGGTTGATTGATTGATTGCTTGATTCATTCATTCATTCATTCATTGAGTGATTGATTGGTGTTTAACGCCTTGCTCAAGAGTATTTCACTTTATATAGCGGCGGTGTACTCCGACAGTAAAAAGCCACAGTAACACAACCTTTAAAATTGGAGGTGTTTTTTTCTGTTGGAAAAAAAAATGTCCTCCAGTGCTTAGTAAAGACAGCATGACTAGGTCAGAACATGATGGCTGCCCTTATAGCCAGACGGCAATAGATAATTGATAATATTACAGTTTATTGGGGTTCTGTTGACAATATATTGCTGTTATTACTTATAAGAGAAACTCGACCATTTTGAACATTCAATGTTGAATATTCACACTTGTTGAAATATTTCATACTATGGGCATTTTCTGTTCCTTCTTTCGACGAATACAGTTCGTCATACGGTCCAGATCCTACTCTTTGTCCGTCGGTGTCATTCCTTTTACCATCTCTGCGCACTAATCTATCATACGTATCCTTAACTAACTGCCCAGATCCTTCTTGACTTAGGCGTCGCCCTGGTAACACAAGGGTGGATGTGTCACAGATCGAGTACAGATCGTCACCTATTTCCGATGTAACCAGATTATTCTCGATTTCAACATCACCATTTCCAAGTCTATAAAAACATTCCCTTGTATCGGTTTCGGGGGCAACCGAGTTGTCGTCCTTCTTTACTTCAGGGACATGTTCGCGCGCATGCTTATTGACCTTTGCGTAAAGGTCGCATATTTTGCGCGGTTTCGGCGTAGGCTTAACAATGGCGGTTGGATTTCCTTGCTTATTTGTAGGACTTCCGCTTTGAATGTTAAAAGTCTTCTTTTCAGCGCTTTCTTGGCTGAGTGTTTTGAAGTCCTTGATTTCTGCATAGATAGACGTTATCAAATATCTCTGTATCTTCTTCTCCAGGAAAGTACCATTTTCAGTTTGATTATCCAAACTAATGTCATTGCATTCGTCTGACGCTTCTAATGACGTCATATCAGGAGGCAGTGTGACGATTGGCTGTGGTCGCCGCAGGGAAATGTCCATAATTTCGTATGCATACTGACTGTCCTCTTCCGTGCCTTGTGTCTCAGATTTTCGTTGTTTTCTGTCAACAAAAAGTATTGTGACTTAAATTGTTCAAGTATCCAATAAAACTGAACATAAAGAACAGATCTATTTGAGAACTATTCATCAATTTTTCTAACAATGTAGCTACCATTGCACGACATATAAATGTTTTATCTCTAAAGATTCTACTCTCATCTATCCCTGGCAGCAATACCTTCATAATCGGCGTCAATATATTGATTGATTGATTGATTGATTGATTGATCGGTGTTTAACGCCGTACTCAAATGTATTTCACTTAAATGACGGTGGTGTACTCTAGCAGTAAATAACCACACTAACACAAACCATAAAATGTGAAGTGTTTTGCTCTGTTGGAAACATCCAATGCTAAGTAAAGACAGCATGATTATGCTCGGATCATGATGCCCTTAGCCAGATTTTGAATGCTAGCTGAAATATGTTTATACATCCAAGGTACCTACGGACGAAAGGGTTACGTCCATAGCGTATAGATATACAAACGGTTCTCAACAGCTTGTCAACATAATTCTCTGCTAGTTAAAGACTACTTATCTTTATCTACGTAAAGCAGTGACACAGCGACCTTCAATCTGCGTTCCAGATATTAGCTGCAAGGGTGGTCGCTTTATATCTTTAATCAGAATTCAATAAACCAGAACTATATGCAATAACCCTTTAAGCTGCAGAGACCGGTAGCCCTTCCTTGATAATGGGGAGAGAGAAGGGCTACAGATTTGTACCACATCTTGTCCAGTAGCCTGAATTTGCCTATAATGCATCAGTATGCTCAAATTTCGAATCGATATTTTTGTTTCAGGGAGTCTAAGACAAAGGTCGTAAAATCTACTTTAAAGCTAACAAAAGTTGTTGAAAATACGCTGGAATTACCATCCAAATGTGGAACATTATTTAAGACCCCAGTTTTTCGCACATTACATGAGGTAAGATACACAATTCTTCAATTCATTCACCACAGTGAGATCCGATGTAGCTTTTCAATACGTTTACATAACATAAACGCGCTTAGCTATACCCGCCCCCTCCTCATATATTTCAACGGCGTTGAAACAATTTGCGTGACATCATTTAAGAGTAGTGCCGTCTGGTATGCAGTATGAAGTTTGAAAATTGCAACTCGCCTGATGAATCATGAAAAATCATGTTTAACCATTTATAACATTTTTTAAAACATTTCAGTTTGTTCATGCATTTTACATCTAAAAATATGACCTTTAATGGGAAGCCTTTGATCCGCTCAAAGCTTGATGGTTTTAATATAGACGCTTTAAACTATAAGTTTATTACCCATAATTCTTTTTATAAAATTCAAACTGCCCGTAACATATAAATATAAGATCTCCTGCTCAGCTAACATCATATGAAATATTTAACGCTGGCGAAATACCTCAATACCATTGATCTGGCAAAATGGGCGTTGCACACGTCTGGTGATAACACTTCTGATTTAATATATTTAATAAATGTAGAGAAAGAAAAGATTGCATACATTTTCTGGCAAGCCAACTGTTTAACCGACGGAGCTACGATAGAATGACCCGTATAAGGCTGATATAATATATTTTTTTTAAATGCAGAGAGAAACAATTGCTTGCCTTCACCGGGATTCGAGCCCGAGTCGGCTGGGTTACAGGCCCAACACTGGCCTGATATATATATGCTGTAAAAAGCTACATATGATTATAGTTATTACCTTCTCTTGAGATGTATAGAGGTTACCCATAACAACTCGAGATTAAGATCCATTGAAAAAACTTGTCTGTTAGAGTTTATGTGAAACATCAGATTATTTATCGATTCTGTAATAATCGTCATCCCTGTGCCAGTGCGAATAATGTTTAGAAATATATATATATATATGGTAAACGAAATATATATATGGTAGCCGCTGTTTTCTCGATAATAAATTTTGAGCTAGATTACCTTTTGATACAGACGACAATTGTCGCCATGACGCTGACAAGGAAAAGGAAACCCGCTCCGCCTATAACACCTCCAAGTAACGTTACTGAAACAAAATATATAGAACAGTGAACTCTCCTGAAACGATTGTTCTATAAAACACAATATATATATATATATTAAGCAAATAAATATTGAATACAAATGCTATTCTTAGTACATTAATGCAGTTAACATTTCGGAAATCTGATTCTACTTTATGAATAATGAACAGAGAAATCTCACTTCTTTTTTTCCCCCGTTGTGTAATTTAAATGATTTATTAAATTGGGGTGTATTTTGACAGTTGTTCCCAGGAGCGGATTATGCAATCCAATGTTCAATGCTACGTTTGACACTGGTATAAAAGACGACAGTCCAAATAGACGAAGCATTGGTCGAATTCCTTGGCAGTCGGTCTCGTTGGCCCCAGAAGCAGAGGGTTCCAATAACGGAGCGGCGAGAGTAAAGAACGGATTTTTGACCCTATGGTTTACCGAAGCGAATGATTTTGGCAGAACTTTTCAGTTTAAGATAAGGTTTCGTTTGATAAAGCCAACCAAACCGACAGACGAGAACATCGCTTTGATGACTAACCCACCGTGTTACGGTGGTGGACAAACATTTGCTATGAGCTACAGACCATCTAACCAAACATACTCTGTCTATATGAGGACCAGAGATGTCAGGAGTACGGTTTCATGTACCGTGGCAGGGGTAAGTCTAAACTCGGTGAACTCCGCTCCGAAAATACTAGATGCATATAATGTACTATTTCGCTGCATTCGTATTCCAACATGTTCCCTATCAAGTTCAGCCATTTTGATAGTTCGGTTGATTGAAATGGGTTTCGTTTAGAACTTGAGTCATCTCAATCGTGTAAAAAATTCCTGTCTTAGTGACGTTTTCACAAAAAGCAATCAAGTTTTCCTAAAAGCAGAACTATTTTACTGGTACCGACGACTTGGCCCACTGAACTGACTGGCATGAACTAAATCGAAAATATAATTTGTTGACGAATGTATCAATCAACCTTGAAAGTAAACGGACCGTCACTTTCTATTACATTGCGTTAATTAAACCGTCAAGCAAGATTGATAATGTTAAATAAAATCACAAACTTCGGGTTTTATGTTGAAATTACGCCAACTTTACTTTGTTTTTGGCAATGAATCTGAATCGAGTGAAACCAATGTTTATATCAGTGAGTGTGTGCTATGTTTTATCAAAGACACAACGAAATTTCTTTAAACGATAAATATTTTGTTTACGTAATAAAAAGTGCAATGTGACTATGAATACCCGCCGCACTAATATGTATGGGAACTGTCTGAATTTACCCGTAAACACTTTATATATGCACGGCACTGCGTCTGCATTATTTCGCTGTTTACCACTGTATTTATTTATTTATTGTATATGTTGTTTTGTATTAAGGAGACACGGGATATAAGCTGTTGGCTAAATGCGTTCCCTTCTCATAAAATATTTTTAAACCCATAATTATTTCCATTTGTTACCATTTAACAATTCTTACCATTTGTTACCATATAATAATTATATTGTTTACATTGATATAACAGGAGGCGTATGGCTGGCATACATTTGGAATTACCTATCATCAACAACTGTTGACATTGACAGTGGATGGCGCAACTTGTACCACATCAGATATCTTCAAAAGTAAGTCTGTATCAATGTCTTTAATAACACTGTGTACCAATGACAAAACATAGAGCACAGATGGCACTAGTATCCTCTTGACAGAACGCCAACTTTGTGAACAATTTACGATGCAGACATAAATACTTATGTCGATCTCTGAACAAGACATTACCTCATCTGATTATTTTACGGTTTCACTTAATTATACAGGACAGGTAGACCCCCTGTAGAGGATCAACGTAATTACGTAATTAATTAATGTCCTTTCTTTTCAAAAACACAAATTCACACACCTTCAAAAATAATTGATAGATATGTTTTATGGTGTATAGCCATTGTTTGCTGGCTGTTTTGTATGCCATTGGTCGGGGTATGAAATGGTTAGTCTTAATAATACTCCACTAGCCAGGAATATTCCCATAGAAGGCCTATATTGTTGGGTTGCTGTAAGCCCGGTATAGTATGGTCAACGTGAATTTCTTGGGCTATTATTTTGAGCGGTACAGGTATCCACACATAAAAAGAAAGAATCTTCGGTTGACTAAGTGACCTGGATGGTTGGCCTTCACTGCTGGTAGCAACACACCAAAAAAACGTTTTAAAAAAACGTGGTAGCAGGCCTATTTAAGATTTTTGTCCTCAGGCGGCAATGTACCTCGAATAACTCTATGGCTCCTTTAATGCCAATGTATGTTGGTGCCGTATTATACAGACGAAATTTGGTTCTGAACACTGTGTGTCGTGGCTTGAACTTATCTTGTTGCCGATAAAATTATCAACAGTACTATTAGTGTTAATAAGTGAACTCCTCGTCCCCAAATAGCTTATTGATTGTTCTTGGTTTTAGATAATCTTGTTTTATTTTCGTTTCAGCCGGTCTTACTCCGACACCCTGTCCTATTGGATTAGGTGGTTTCAATTTTGATGGTTATATTGATGGTGTAAGTATCGTATACCAGACAATTCACAAGATAATATATGTCTTTAGCGACAGCCATGCGTTTGGTATCCATTAGATTAATGTTCCAGACATCACACAACACAACATATTATTTATGCTGGATGATATTACCGCGCCTGGGGTACACAATTTCTGTAACATCAACATGTTTAATGTATGGTGACTCAATAATGACAAATCAGCTAAATAAGGACATATCTTGTTTATGTTGCAGTTTCATTAAGGCAAATAATCACCTCGCTTGATCTGGTACATTATTGTTTTTCAATTTATGATACTTGCCATATCCATTTTAAAAGAGACCCACATTGTTCTGCTACCAATGGTACTGATGTAGATAAAACATGTAGATAACATATAAACATCGATTATAGGTTTTAGTGTGAAATCGGGTAATGCGTTTATTTTCCGATGATATGTCATAAATGTGTATTCTTCTCGACCAAACGACCAGTTTAGGCTGTACTAAGACAAATCCCCTTCCAGTTAAATCAGTTAAATCAATTTCGTTCAACTGCACTTTATCTGTTGTAAAATATATGTACCATGCAGTTGTATTTAGTAGGAAGCTTTAGTGTTAACATAATTTATTAGACAGGAAACACATTAAGCCAGAGGCTTATCCTGTGTATCTTGAGAAATATACGGTTTCCATACAACACATTAATTAATTAATACACAACAACATTTGTGCAAGTTCAGGACTCTACATTGTGAACGGGTAAATATATAGCTCCTTGTTGGGTTTTTGGGCGAATTTGGTTATAGATTTGGAAAATACTGTTAGTGATATATTGTGCATATATGTTATATAAGTGGGAAACATTATGAGCAATGCTCACCGCTCCCATCGGCATACAGTAAAAGAAAAACAAGGTTGCAGAGAATGGCTCCAAGCAATTAATAGTTATACGAGGTCGTGTAAAACGGTTGATAATTTCGATTTAGGGTTACGTTTAGGACTGAGGTTAACTTTATGTTAACTACATAGGGATCTGTTCAATGTTAGGTTAGAGGTTAAGATTATCTTTTTGTTTTGTTTTATCGTTACTTTGACTCTAACTTAAAACTTAAAACTAAAAATTTAAATATGTGTTATCAAACTTTTCTGTTTTAGGCTAGGGTGAGGAAGATTTGTGTCGATCCGGGTGATATGTAAAATGAACTCCATCAACTATCTTCAACTTTATAAGACTCTCTTCTCACAGGGATGGTATAGGAGGATTACAAACATGTTTCCCAGATTTCAACGTCTGGTCACTCTCGATATTTAGGATGGAAAGGCAGAAACATTTGGCATTGTTATTGTTTTCTTTTGAAGAAAGAGATAAGTGTTTTAAAAATGAAAGCGAACTGTTGATTAATGAAACATGAAACATTCGTCGTATTCGTATTATCAGAGCAACAATAAAATAACATTTAAAACAGATGGTCATTTTGTTATTTTGTTTTCACCCCTGTTTTCTATATTTTGTTTTGGTTTATATTTTGTGTCCAACAAATGAAGACTAATTAATTGCGACAAATGATGTTATTTAGTGGTTAGAAAATGTCCTAACGGTCGTATTCATTGGGAAAGTGGGGAATTTTGAACCCTCAGGGAATATGGTTACCCTTATGATTTGGAACAAATATATTGTATATATTTTTCCCATATATTTATTTATATGGGATGTGTGCGTGGATAATACTATGAAAAAATACATTGATACACTTTGGAAGCAAACATTGTTAAAGTAAATTAGAATGCTCCCCCCACTCTCCCCATCACCTTTGATGTAAGGCGTATCTGTAATGACAATAAAATTCTTTTCCTTTATTTTTCGTTAGTTTGGGATAACACTGTGTGCGTTAGAACATGTATACTACTTCTGAACATTTAGCGTCGGAGAACGTGAACGTGAGTAAGCAAATCGAACCAACGGACCTCATATTCCGGCATTAAATCGCCAGCCGGTATTGCCGGCCACCTAGGCCAGTCAGCCAACAGGCTTGCTGGAAAATTGTGTTTGTGTATGTCACTATATTAGTCTGCTAGGAGAACGAAAATGTTCTCTGTGCTGTTGAATAAAAAAAAGGAACAAACCGATTTAAGGATACTACCGCTAGTCAAGAGTAAAATATGTGACCCTTGTATTATTGTGGATTGTGAAATTATTTCAACATGATATGTAGAATAACCACGCATATGCATAGAAAGCGAAGGACTTCAAGATTCAAAATATGATGCTATATTATATCTCAAATTATTTTATAATTGCAAAAATGAGAAAAAACGTGAATTTTTTTCTTCAGAAATTGCCCGTAGTTTCTCACTCTTATTTCTCTTACATGGCTACAGTTTTTAAAGTCTTTCTTTACGTCTTGGAATATATGTATTTAACCTAAAATACTGTTATACGTTTTTTCCGAATTGAAGTTAGTATTTGTATAATTGATAAAAATACATGAAAAATATCATACGCTGCCATACACAAAATTCATCGAATTGTAACTGTAAAACGAACATGAGAATGACAAAACTGTCTGACGAAACTTTAGATAATGGTTTTTAGATCATGTATGCCAAATTTAAAACACTAAGTAAAAAAAGTTTACCCGAAATAAAGGATTTTCATTTTAAAAATGACGAACAATTAAAGCAGAGAAAACTTTTCGCCTGCTCATGCCGGTTATCTTTGAAACACATATTTTAAATCTAAAATAGCATACTTAAGAACTGATTTTTTTAATGAAAGTTTTTTGCATTATCAAGATTGAAAAGCGAAGTTTACAGAATGTCAACAACAAAAATGTCAAAGTTTTACGTCTGACTAGCAGTAGTATCCTTACGGTTTGTCTAAAAGGGCAATACCTTGAGTACCTCAGAACAAAGTCGCCACCAATTGACGTTGCGGATTTTTTTATGGGCAGCAAAAGTCATGGGTGGAGTTTTTATTGTAACAACATCATGGAGGGTCCAGTTTATGACACCGATCTGATTTTGTTTGTGCAAACGGGCTCGTTTGGAGTTATCGTGACATAACAGAAGAGACAAAAACTAGTATGCAGGATGTTTTTCATAACGTGGATTATAATTAAAATAAATAAATAAAAATCAAAATGCTATATTAGTTTCCGACATGTTTTAATAGCCTGTCTATCATCCTAAGTTTTAAATGATTTCCTCTAAGGACAGCGAATCCCTGTAGTTCTAGAATAGGCTGACATATAGAAATGTTTAGTGTTGGGTGTTTGCAGCTTAAAATAGGCTACACCTATGCCAAATGATTTTTCCTTTATTTCATTCTGAAATTCCGATATAAAATGTGTACATATTCCTTGTTCAATTCAGTTTTGAATAATCATGTGCCTTTTCGATGCACATCTGAAAATTACATATGTATGGGACATTGCAAAATGAATCTTTTCAACACGGATCGTCTGTAGAACCCTTATTTGTAAAATCAATCGTTTATGTAAAACTGTCCTTATTTGTTATATATATTAACCCGTATATGTAAAATCACCTTTACTTGTAAAATAGTTACCCGTATATGTAAAATCACCTTTACTTGTAAAATAGTTACCCGTATATGTAAAATCACCTTTACTTGTAAAATAGTTACCCGTATATGTAAAATCACCTTTACTTGTAAAATAGTTACCCGTATATGTAAAATCACCTTTACTTGTAAAATAGT
>JAUELC010157398.1:302-17707 GCA_031471745.1 Cryptochiton stelleri
ATGTGCTTTGCGCCCAGACTCTTAACAAAAAAGAAGAATACATGAAAGAAAAGGCATCCTTGCAATAGCCCTTAAAGAGAAGATCACACGGGACTGGAGTAATTATAAGCGAAACGATCTGTGCTATACCAGCTGAATGACTTGTCCGACAGAATGGAGTCTGGTGGTAAGCAAGCTATAATTCCACACCGCATAGAAATAATATTAATTTTCCTTAAGTAATTTATTTACATGTTTTATTCCGGCACCGGTATAAACAAAGACGAGCCGCTGACTGTTGGTTGTTAGTAAGAAGCGAGCAATACGTTCTGTTAAGCTGAAGTAATGACTTGAATAAAAGGCCTTGGTAACGGTGTGGCGTCCTGACGTCTCGGGGATTGACCAAACGTCTTTACTAGATGACAGGAAACTTGTCCGGGTTTGTTATATAGACTGCCAAAAGGAGCTGGAAACAAAACTTCAGACACTTTGCTGGCAAACTCTGATGGAGAATTCGGCGGATTCCTACCGATGTGAGAAAAACCACGGCCCGAAATGCGTGCGGTAAATGGCTAGTATCTGATTGTCTAGCTTTATACAGCTCGGCGTCTACTGAACGTTAATCCAAACTCTGACACCCGTCTAAATGTTTGCAAAGAGTTGTAGCCTGTTTTAAGGGCTTCTTCTAGCAGACGCGAACAAGTCCTCACTTTGTTAAGTGGACCATTAAATACATCATGTAATATTAGAATTTACGTGATAATTAGATAAAACAAGCTCGTTTCAAGACGTAGCGAAGCTGCGCTCGAATAATTTTACCGACATAAAATAGGCCTATACTGAAGCCCTGACGATATTTTACCAATTAAAATATTTTTCAAAGGCATTTAAAATAATGAATGGGAATTACGAAGAATAACTTTCGAGATCTTAAATGGATATACATGTGTATAGGTAAGCACAATTTTAATTTAACTACATAGGTTTATTGAAACATTTCGCATATCTCATATTTTATAAATAAAAAGAGATTTCCAGGATTCGAGGCCGGGTCATTCGACTGGACTCGATTAATTGGGTTGCAAAGTCTACCCACAGAGTGCAGCCTGGATTTTCTCCGAGACAGTCAATCTCTTTTTGCATGCGTAAATCTCCGAAACCAAAAACACCGAAAAGGCATCGTTTTGTTCATGACTATCAGATCTAAACGACGTTTGTTTGTCTGCTTATTTGTTCGTTCGCTCGCTCGCTCGCTCGTTTGCTCGCTCGTTCGTTCGTTCGTTCGTTTATTTGTTTGTTTGTTTGTCTGTCTGTTTTAATCAACCCGAGTGTATATAAGTGTATAAGAGACAAAATGCTGCACATTAATCGAGATTTGAACTCGGGTCCTTAATATACTGAGTATGTTACTTGCAATATGGAGCTAGACATGTTTTTTTTTTCTGTTACTGCAATAAAAAAAAGTATATCAACGGTGAGTTCATGATACGAGAGAGAAATCATCAAACGAATAGTTGACCAAGGTTAGCAGTACACTATCTATTAACACAATGATTGTGTTATTATTTTAACTGCATTTCTAAAACAAGAAACAAATTGCCCAGAACCATGTATATTAACATACTGACAAATCAATTAGTGACATATCGTTTAATATATGCATCATGATAATTAAACTATAACAAATATACTCCTTAGGTGCATACTTGTCTCACATGAATTAATATTAAGTTCTCAGAGGAAGAATACAATTTTAACAACCTCTGAAATCATACTGCATTATGCAAGTTGTTTAAATTAACACATCGTGATATGGGCCTGACCGGGACGCTGTCTCTTATAACATGAGTACATTGAAGTATTTCTGAGAGCTCAAATTACTATATCCTGCAAGAGAGGGTTTCAGTCCGTCGGAGTTGTACGAAAAGAAGGAGGGACGATCTAGAGCAGCGGATGCCAGCGGGGAAGTCGAGCGACCTCACACAGGCTACACTCACTTTCCATTGGTCCTCTTAGAAACTTACAAATGGAGCGAGCATTGAAAGATACGTCAACCCTTTAATGACTACGATCACCAGAGAGCTAGCGTAAAAATTCTCTCACCCATTCCCTCGTGACGCTTAACGTATGTTTAGACCGTAATTACAAAACAAGAGTGTGAGTGCAAGTATCAAGTGGTTGTGTTGTTGTTGGTGAAACATGTACGCAACCCATGCTTTCTCTACGCCGTTTTTTGTCAAAGATATCTTAAAGGGGACTGAAGCGCATTGTGGACTAGACTACCCAGCCAACATGAACTTCGCTGCCAACTTTAACATGGACACTACACGATTCCTACCCTCGGACATGCAGCAGGCGTTTAATATGCAGATGCCGCATAACCCTTCTTGTCTCTACGGTGGAGCCACACCACCACATCAACAACAACTTCACCAACAAGCCTTGCAGGCCCAGGGTCCCATCTACACGAACCTGTCTTACAGCCCACCTCTATCAGCCGTGCAAGGCAGCAATGTCAAAGAGTTCGAATTTACGGTGATGGGCCATCTGATGACCACTTCCCCCGTCGGTCAGGGGCTCGTCTCTCTAGATACACCAGACCCACAGGACGAAGACACCGTTGAAAAAAGTAAGTGATTCTTGTGCGACTGTTGAAGCTCTTCCCCTTTACCCAAGTATCGTACTTGACTAGATGTTCCCGTAAGTGCTATACTCTTATCCCTTCATGCTTAAGTTAGATGAGACTAACTTGATTAAACCCCATCCTGAGTCAAACCCCACTTCTATTTCGTAAGTGCGTGGCAAGTATGTATAAGTGATGTAGGTATAGATCAATACAGATTGTGCTGAAATCTCCTACTTTTATTGCTTAGGGCCCTTCAGTTGAGCTCTCAGCTGACTTCACACTCTAAAAAACGTCTTGTCAACTTTTAAAAACCCTTAATACCCTCTTATATAAAACTGTCTTCAACCAAACGTATGTTCATAGCTGAAACAGACCTGCAACCGAGTAGACATATTGCGAAATTTGTTAACTGTGTAAAATGAATCAGTCATATGGTTATTATATAATTATGTAATATAGAGAAACAAAATAATAATGTAAAAGGTGAATGTGGATTTACTAATGACGTTTCAAACGGTAAGAATCATGCTGTGGTTAGTTTGCCATAACTGAAACACAGGATGTCAACTTCTTGATTACTTCACACGTCGTATATACTCATAAACTAGTGTCTTTAGTGAATAAGTATAAGATAGATATTAGCATTAGTTCGTCATCAATTTTATTACAAGTTCTAGAAAATGGTAAAAATGTATTGTGCTGCATGACGGTTATATAATGTAACACAAAATCTAGTATCAGACACGGACAATTGTTTGTGCCCTTTTTTGTTTCTGTGGGCGAAATCATATATATTGTGGAGCGAAATATTTACTTATATAAATCAACACTGAAGAAGACAACGGTAGAATAACTCCTTCTTAGTGGTATTTGTAAAATAGATAAATGCAATACCACAGGAACAAGTTCCTATGGATATATACAACTCGAACTTCTGAATTATTAAAAAGGCAACGCCTTTGTATAAATATATATATCGAAGTCATTTGTGTCTAAGTTATATTAGTATAATACCTTCCGAGTTTGTACTTTAGAGGAAATCTTTTTTTAGACATACATTGTTTGTTTGTTTGCTTTTTTTTTGCTGTTTTTTTTTTTACATAAATATCAAGGAATGTACAAAGTACAATTATAAATAATTAGCTAGCACTATATATTTGCCATCCAATATGTTAGGAAACTTTATTCCTGAACATACCATTTCGCTACTTCATCAAAAACGTTAGAAACGTTTATTCCTGAACAAACCATTACGCCAATTCATCATAAACGTTAGAAACCTTTATTCCTGAACAAACCATTACGCCAATTCATCATAAACGTTAGAAACCTTTATTCCCTAACAAACCATTACGCAAATTCATCATAAACGTTAGAAACCTTTATTCCTCAACATACCATTACGCTAATTCATCAAACACGTTAGGAACCTTTATTTCTGAACATACCATTACACTAATTCATCCATCACGTTAGGAACACTCCTGAACATACCATTACGCTAATTTATCAAAAGCGTTAGGAACCTTTATATCTGAACATAACGTTACGTTGATTCATAAAAAACGTTAATTTGATTAACATTCCATTCTGTATTAATTTGATTAACATTCCATTCTGTATTGATTTGATGAACATTCCATTCTGTATTAATTTGATGAACATTCCATTCTGTATTGATTTGATGAACATTCCATTCTGTATTAATTTGATGAACATTCCATTCTGTATTGATGAACATTTAAAAGAGGAGAACCTAAAATAGTTAGTCTAAAAAGATGGACTATCTAGCAGATTTTAAAAATGGTGTCCTAAGTCTGAAGAATTGTTTCGTAATCTCGCGAGAGTCACATCAAGCCGTTAGTTGTATGGTGGACAACAAAAGGCAACACCTATATGACATAAAAATTCCATAACAAAATCATATGCAGAAAATAAAGAAAAATGACCATAAAATTACGCATAATGCCATTTCTGGAACATACGCTAAGATTCAATTTCATTGTATGTTTTCTTCCCCCTTTTATGTCAAATTTTATCTATGTTTTAAATTCAGAAACTAGAATGTAATTCAGTACTGGGCGTATATTAATATGTTACAATAAGAAACAGGTGAGCTTGTGCAGAAAACTGTATGCAGTAGAACTTGTTGGTCCGTACTTGGAACAGTCTTATTCCGTTTAGAAGATACAATTTATCCGTAAAATAAATAGACATCATAAACTCCACTATACATTGTTTTTTCTGTACGCTCGAGAAATGGAAAGTGCTTTATTTTCATACAATAACAGCTGGTTTTGTTGAGGAAACTGCTACCTGCAATGTTTCATCCAGATGCAAAATACAGGAATTGGTCATCTGGATAACTACTTGTTTAGTGTACTTGAGAAACGAATCTGAACAATCATAAATTCAGCCCAAATGTAGCGAGTCGCGTGACTGAAAATTGTATCCAATCTGTCCACTGAGAAACCAATATGTGAGCGCTGTTTATCATGAACAGCTTATTAGCCGGGAATGTGGGCAATGGCGAACTGGTCAAGGGACCAACTGGATCGGATACCACAAACTTGTTAAACATTCACCAGTTTTAATGTACCAATATGTCTGTTCAGCTGACTTAATACGAGAGGTGTTTTCAGTTTGACTCGATACGTATCAGAAATAAAAAGGATGTCACCTTGGGTTGTTTTGTCCAAACGGAAGGAAAAGAGTCGACCATGTGGCTTGGTAAATAGTTTATCTCTCCTGCACATCTGTGCAGTGTATTAAACCACGCATTAATAGAAACAGGGCCAAGAATTCAACACAGTATAACCTGGTATTAAAGTTAATTGTGCTGTATATGTATATTCTATACATATGAATTAAAATATTTATACATATACATCTATGTACATTATAACACATAAAAACACAATAAACTTTGGTGTTTTATGGTTTAGCTATATAAGCCTTGATTTTTTATCTCTTAGCGATATGCAACGGACGCTCTGTGGTATTCGTATATTAAGTTCAAAATGTTTGGAATATGTGTTACACAATTAAGGAGACAGAGTCACACATAAATACACGGAATATAATTATAATACATGCATATTTACTAAAAAATCACGGAATATATAATAAAAAGTTGCTAAAAAAAATGATCTTTACCAAAAGCTTTCGCAAATAATGGGCCATTTTATTCAAATTATTGTATTATGCACTAATGTTTAAACAATATTTGCTTTGAAACTTCGTACGGCAGCAAGTTTCACGCTGGTTCGTATAAAATGTTCAATTTCAACTATATAGTTTATTTTCTTTCTATACTTTCGTATATTCCCACATGGTGCATGCCATTCAAATAATTCCACCTTTTGTAATCATTATTGTTTTTCTTTTAGGTTAACATTACAAACTTATCGTTTTAATTAACATTTATTTAAACTTTATAAGGTGCGGGGGCGAGTGGGGTGACAATTTTTGGTTTATACACATTTGTATTGAGAACGGGGTGAAGTGGTGGTGGGGGGGGGGGGGCCATTTTTATTTCAGTAATTAAATTGTATTGGGTTTTGTTTTTGTTTTACAACATATTACCGATTTCATATTCATTTAAAACCAAGTGTATTTTACACTTGAATTCGCCCATACAATAGCCTGTAGATCGTGGGAGTGATAGACTTATCACCAGTTCGGGATTTTAAGTCGATTGTTAGACTATGGTGTATTTTTAAGTAAGTCCAGATCTGACAGCTACGGGCATGTTGTGGGTCTAGACTGGAGACGGCAGATAAAGCCACCGGGCAGCCCGTCTCCCTCGTCTCTTGTCTCCCTGCTCGATTACAGTCAGAATAAACAGAGGCTCGAAGTTAACATTTACTAAGTTTGCCTTAGACGACAACCACCTGAAAATTGATCAAGTAAACTGGCGGAGAATATAGATTTCAATCTTTGATAACTTTGATAGATCTTCATATAAAGCAGGGCGCCTCTTTACGACGGGTCGATCTCTGGTGATATGTTTGAGAACTGATTTTGCCGACACGAGCCTTTTCGCTTTCCACTCCCTCTTTTTTCTAGGCTGAACCTGCTCATTGTCTGTCGTCTGCTGTTTGTGTCGTCTGCTTCTTTGAATATGCCCCCAAAATGGCAGTCCATACAAAGAGCTAATTGTGCCACACGCGATTTCCCTGAAGTTTAATGTGTGATGTATTAGCTAAAACGTCTATCCAGTAAACACTATGTTATTGGTCCTCCTTCATGCACATTGTTTGGTTTCTCGTGGTTCCAGTGTGCTGGTTAAATATGTATTCTATATAAGAAGTATTGTTCAGAAAAAAACTAAGCCCTTCTTTAATCTTAAACAACAAAAGTAAAATGTTATCTCCGATGGCAAATGTCAAGACGATATACACTTTGATGTTCACGTTTATCCTAAGAAAAAATGTTGAACGTTAAGTTGACTTAATATCTAACCAGTTTCTAAGATAACAATCAGATGACCTGTGACATAAGATGCCATAAATCTTAAAAGAAAATATTGAATATAAATATCAACATTGCACAATACCTCTGATGGACTATACGAAAAACGATTTGACGATTTAAAGGAAACGGTAGAAGTCTTCATTTATAGTTTTGCACCTTAAAACCATAATATTTATTTATCAGTGTTCTGTTGTGTGGAATAGCTTTATCTAATTGTATTGCTGTCCCTGAAACTAAACTATACATTAATAATTCATAATATAATTATACATTGGCCGAAACCCAATCTGTTAAAATTGAGACCCATGTTTCTTCGCCTTCAATTATAGAATTTGGCGTCCCATAGGGGTCCCTTCTTGGTCCTCTTCTTTTCCTAACTTATGTCAATGACATTCAATAATTCTTCTGATATTTTCCACTTCGCTCTGTTCGCTGATGATATCTGTATCTACACTTCTTCATTTTCTGACCAGCAACTAAAAACTATCATGACTAACGAATTTCTTAAAGTGCAGTCATGGTTCTTTACAAATCGTTTGTCTCTAAATATAAATAAAACTAAATTTATGATTATTTCCCCTTCGTCAAAAAAGTCAACCATAAATAAATTTCTGTTAAATGCAAACGATATTGGGCGTGTAAATGAGTATAAATTTCATGGAATTTTATTTAATGACAAACTAGCATGGACCTCACATATAAGCCTAATTTCTCGAAAACTTTCCAGAAACGCTATTTTTAGCCATATCCTTCACAAACCAGCCTTTTTAATACTATAACATTCTTTAATAAGTCCTTAACTAGATCTGTAAATGTAAACTTCAATAGACCTATTACGTTTAGCAATGTTCCGTATACTCGTTAAAACATACCGCTCCAAGGGAATGGAAGAAGCTCCCATGCAGTTACACTTAAAAATTTTGATTCGTTGTCCTTATTTAAATTTTATCTTAAGGATTCAGGATTAATCTCTCTTCTCTTTGATAAGCACAAAATATATACATTGCTGTTAAAACGAGTTCCTTACATCCTTGATTCCAATATTTTTTTTAATTATTTAATTTGAAACTAATGCTATACATTGTTATTTCTTAACGGGATAGAACAAGTCTTAAAGACTTTATTCCCGCCTATTATTTATTACTATATACAACTGGTTTATTATTATTAATGTTATGGTGAATAAACAAATACCAATACAACGCACAAGTTGATAACAATTATATTTTTAACAGGCAATAAATAGAATTATTTAAACGTTCGTGTATTTTTGTTAGACAATAATAAAAATTATACAGCAGTTATCATTGATAATAAATATAGATAATATTTAAAATATACATTATATTCACACAACAAAAACTCTATTATCATACGTTACATACGTGTGTTTATGTATTTTTATTAATACCAAAGAGAAAAAATGCCAATTAATTATTTCCGTCGATTTTTAGACGGAAATCTGTCCGTATATAACCTGTTTAAAATTGTGTCAATTATTAATGATTACATAGTTTGATTTTTTTGTAATGTTGCAATATCAATCTGAATGTCTGGAAAACCTCCAGGCTTTATAATCCATAATGGTTATTCCATTTTATGTGTTTTGAACAATGGGAACTACGAACGTATATATCAACTATCTCGGAATACCGCATAGAGCTGAAAAACGTTTTCGTCGTTATCAATTTTTGTTATGTCATTCGTCAGCATGAGATTCTTGTATCCCGGTTACACGGGCATTAAATTGGTGAAAATAATCCGGATCGGAGTTGGATCAGACCCACCAATTTTTGCTCGTGTAACAGCGGCTTTAGTTAACATGAGCATATCCATACAGTTGACAATTGTTATAAGCCTATAGTGCATGCATTATCTCCATCCATTAAATATATGTCAATGGGTTTGCATGTCAGCGATGTCAAAATAGACATAGAAATGTGGCTCTGACAATAAACCAGAAGTTGTAATCCAGAAATCCTGTGTTATCTTCATTGTCTTAACTTCTTAATGCCCCCTGAACAAGTCATATCGAGTTTTATTGTTCACGTTGTATTATTTTAAAACGAATATCTTTTTTCGTATGGATACGAAATTTTGGATCTATTATAGTTTGGTTAAATGTCCGAATAGTTTTAAGCGTATATTTATGGTACGTATGATGCTGATTGGATAAATTGTTTTTAACTGTCTCTGAATGAGATTAATGCTTAATGCTGAGGAATTAATTACGTCTACACACGTCTTGGTAAAGTCTTGTTTTTGGGAGTGGTTTTTACCGTCTTAAGCATGACACGTTTGGCAGGCATGTGGATTTAGTCAACTACTAATCAAACCGTTACACCTCTACCCTTATATTGACTCTTCCTTTTACTTTGTATAATAGATGTCTGAGGAACTTAAGTGAATAAACGTGTCTTAGTTATTCAGGCAACCACTCCGTCTTGTGACACGGATAAAATCGTCTACCATGCGTATAAGAGAAACTCTGAGACATTTCATTTCACATCGGCCACATGTATATATATTCCAAACTGACAGACATCATAATTTCGGAAACACGTAGGGTGCAAAAAATAATTAAGAATACAAGTTAGTTCACAAGGTTTCCAATAGAGAGTTAAGACAGAATCCGCCTGTCCACAAAACATAAATAGCCGATGTAAAAAACTAAAAGGTACATATCTGTGTGTGTCGCAAACTACACAGTTAGTTTGTGCCATATTTTAGAAATTAGACCATATGATAGCATGCGGTAAATTAATATCACATGCGTATAAAAGGGTTTTCTTTACTAACCTTAAACACATCTAAATTGACTGGAATATGAGGCCAACTAAGATTAACACGTGTTATATAAAACATACAAAGTTTTTTTTTAGATATAATGTAGGCCACTTACGGCGCGGGACTATGTTAAAAGGACACAGGCATATAGTGTGAGTTATAATTTGGGATTACACCGTCAATAAAATGTTAAAACCAAAACTTGGATAGTACTGATTACAGGAAGACAGTTTTCGATCGACAAAATTTTGTTTATTTTGTTGTCTGTTTTTTACTTTAGTAGACCCTTTTGTGACGTTGCCAAGTTATTCTCACGTGCGCTTGTATTCTCATACATTTGACCGATTTGACAGATCTCTTGAAATATTTTTTTATATTTATCTTTAAATCTTTTCTACTAGCAGATTATTAATTTTAAATAATATTAGACGTCCTAAATATATTCTAACTTTGTTTATTTCTTTAACTGGAAAAGGCACTTTTGAAAAACGAGATGCCATCTTCCTAACATACGTTTGTCTTTGGGTGAAATTATTATATATTTAGTCGTTTGTTTTGTAAGTTTAATTACACCATGCTTAAGGTTAATTTACTCACATGACGGCGGTTTACCCCATTGGCTTATCTTTGAATGAAAAACATGCAGTGACCAATGAACAAAACTATGCTGGGTATTTAACACTATAACTTTACCTAAGCAGTGAACTTTAGAAGTTACAGAATATGATGTTTATTCTGATTCTAATTAATTAATTTGTATGTTCTATTAATTTTGTATTGCCAAATTGGTTTGCTAAATTATTCTCTCTTTTATTTTACAGTGAAATCCTCCTGTCTTCAGTCCCCCGGAGTTGAAACGTCGCCAAGTTTACAGCCTGTGGACGATTGTACAACCGGGCATCTGATTAACCTACCACCGAAAACACCCGCACAACAAAACAGCAGTGAAAACAACAACAACAATAACAATTCAAACCCTGGCTCCGGTAACAACAATAAAACTACTTCTAGTAACAACAATTCCTCCGATACCTCAACAAATCGCTCCAGTTCGGGTTCCGGAGACTGTCAATTGATGAAGAATCGTCAGCGTAGAAAGCCTCGGGTTCTTTTCTCTCAGGCACAAGTTTACGAATTGGAGCGTCGGTTCAAACAGCAGCGCTACCTATCGGCGCCGGAAAGAGAACAGCTAGCACAAATGTTAAAACTCACGTCAACACAAGTGAAAATCTGGTTTCAAAATCGTCGATATAAATGTAAACGACAGAGGCAGGACAAGTCTTTGGAACTATCCACAATGCAGCCTCCAAGACGCGTAGCAGTGCCTGTGTTGGTGCGCGATGGTAAACCGTGCATGGGACAAAGTGTCGCCCCGCAGTACTCCGCACCTTATAACGTAAATCCATTCGCCTACTCGACACCATCTTATAATAACATGAACAATATGAATATGGCGTCGATGCAACAAGCATCAGGTTATAATGTACAGCAACAAATTCATCAGGGAATAAGGGCGTGGTGAAATAGGGATTATTATTGACGGTAGCTGATTGTTTGTTTATGTGACCAGTAGCTCCCAGTGATCATAGCCCTCTGGCAGCATGTTCCCACCATAATCATACTGTCTTTACTTAGCACTGGAGGAGCGTTTACTTTCCAACAGAGCAAATCACTTCACAATTTATGTTTTGTGTTAGTGTGGCTATTTACTGTTGGAGTACGCCGACGTCATATAAGTGAAATACCCTTGAGTGCGGCGTTAAACATGAATCGATCAATCAAGAATGCAATCAAGCAATCAATTAACCAACCCAGTGATTATATCTCTAGATCGGGGTGGTCTAAGTTTTATCTGTTCAGCCTAATTTGAAGGCATCGTTCGAATTCTTAGAGGGTATTAGTCGAATTGATAAGGCCGCAAAATGATGCTGGTAAACGGTTTTCGTGTAGGTTTCTTGTTCCGTATAAACTGCAATGGGCGGTCTAATGGATTGTGCTAACTCTCTGGTATCCTCACCCCATGGCTTGGACACGTTCTCCACGGTCGATCTTCTGCCCTGAAACGACTTCCATACAGGCAGACATTTGCTTGAATTCTCGACCCTGCTACCCTCTGTTTTATCTTGGAGGTTGAGAAAAGTTGGGCGTGGAATGACTGTAAAGTGGACTATCAGCGACAAACCGCCATCGTGTTTGACTGCACAAAATACAAACTATCTCAAAAACGACAAATGGCCATTGGAAATTAAAAACATTTGTAAAAAATAAACAAAATATTATTTAAATGTAATTATATTTGCAAATATTTTTGACTTGGCTGATATTTTCCATTACTTTTATGCATTTAATAAATTTATTGTGAAATAATTATCCCGAGTTAATTGAAAAACTCTTTGGTTTTATAGTAATATTAGTTTGATTAACCAGTTTTTACAGAATGTTGTAGTTTTGCAGGTAAATCCACTGGCATCTTTTGGATAGTATGTTTAGCTATTAAATTGCAGCTGTATTGACAATGTATTGACATTACATATACGGTATACTGCTGCTGTTCTACGGCTGAAAGCACTGATGGTCCAACATTGCTAGTGTTTATATCTATAAATCTAAACAAAATGTGTTTGGAGCGTGATATAATCATATTTGAGCACATATTTAAGATAATATTGTCAAAAATATTAATATGTTTGCCTTCTCACGATTATATTACAGGCTATATACCAAACCAAACATCTGGAAAAATCTATATGCTTCCACTTCTTGGGCTGCCGGTGGTTGGGGGAGCCTCATGTTGCCCTGGTGCTCAGAGCTAAGGGCCAACATGAAGTCGATCTGTTGTGGCGTCCTGTTTTGTCCTGTGGTTGTCTTGTATCTTGTCATTGTTTGTTGTCAGTGGCGTCGGGGATGGTTTCCTTCACCCATTGAGCTGGCACGCCGTCATATAAGTGAAATAACCTTAAGTACGACGTAAAACCCTAATCAAACAAACAAACAAACTTCTTGGACTGAGTCTTTTTTATTTTGTATCGAAATCACACACAAGTATTACGATTATTTATACCTTGCACTGTTATGCATGGATTGACGAAAACGGTCTTCCAGTTCATACCAAATAGCAGATTTTCGGGAAAATATAATTTCTGTAAAGTGGATGAGTACATCGACTCTCATAAAAGATACACATGGATGCATAGTGATTCAATATTTCGGTTTATTTTTTAAACCATTTCCAAGACAATAATCTCATTTTTAACTACTAACGTTTTTGACAATGGTTTTAAATAAACCGAAATATTGAATCACCATGCATCCATACATGTGTATCTTTTATTGGAGTCGTAACTTTACTCTACTTTCTGAAACTCATGAGAGCGAATAATTCTACATCGACTCTAGTTTGTTGAACTATATATGTTCGGTCCCATAGTGCGAGCGTATACTTCTTTTGTTAAATTTCTCAAACCATATAAGTCTCTCTTCACATGATGACACGTGAATTGCCAGATAAATTCTATGTTTCTGTCAGGGTGATAGGTCTTTAAAAAAGGGATATGTCTAAGAACATAATGTCGTTTTTCAACTACAAATTTTTTTGACTAATTGATGATACGGGAAGCAAATCACTAAAGTAACGGTTTTGACCAGAGTTCATTGTGGGTGCATGCATGGGTTTTGTGTTTTTCACTTTTTTCAAAGATCAGAAATATAATTTTTGCATATGGTTTATTAAACCAAAGTATCGAAGAACGCAAAATGTTTTAGAAGTTCGTGAGTAAACGGTAAAAATAAACTGATTGCTCATGCATGTTATATAGATTTGCCTGGATAATACGGTATTAAAATATACAAAGAGGAGAAGATTGTCATTTAAAATTATTTTACTGTGAGGCATGTTTAAAACAATTTGGTGAAAAAACTGGGCTTAAACTGGAATCAAATAGACCAAATTTGTATATATATTTTTTTTATAATATGATTCAAAATATATTATATTTTCAGACTACATGCAGGGTACTGAAAAATTCATAATATTTTTATAAAACCAGTATGTTGCTAAAATGGTTCCCTCTTTAAATATACTCATTTAACAATTACTAGAATATGCATGCCTTCAGTTAATTTGATTTTGCACAGATTTACATTTCCTCTTTGTTATATACTTTGGTAAAATCTAAAATTTCATTACTTTCATGAATGTGAAATATTTTTTGTGTCATTTAGAAATTGATCTTTAACAGTACCCCCGTTATTTTGGGATTACACTCTTTCCTTTACAAAAAAACTAAAATAACTACAGAAATCAATTGGTGCATGCAGGATCCCGGTTTAGAGCTTATTGTAATTTGCATATTTATTTATATTTTATTAATAGAAACAGGGCACAAGGCAATTTTGCAAATCTTACAAGACGGTTTGCAAAGCTGTAATGTCTACTCCGCTTGTCATGTTTTGATACAGTCGCGCTTTACGAATGTCTTAAGTTGGTAAACAGTAAGCCCAATCCACTTTACGGTGCTTTTCTTTCCCTGTGTTCCTATGAGCTCACCCGGGGAGAGGCCACTCGTAGGCAGAGAGGAGTTAATCCTTCACTCAGCACGCCCGTACAAACATCACCGATACAGCAGAGATAACGTCTACGTCAGCCTATCTTCGTCTTCACCTTCATCGCCAAACGTAGACCCGTGGCTGTGTTTATACTGAAGTTTAGAATATCACCATACTTTCCATTATCCCATTAAACACTTAGAGTTCGGACAGATAAGCAATTGTTGTTGTTGTTGTTGTGAGGTATATAGTATTTGCTTCAATTTGCTAAATCTATACACATCGTCCGTGTTAATTGGAGCTTAAACTCTTCCTGTAAACAATAACATTCGCTAATTTCTCACGCTCCTATCTTTAACGAGTTTGCTTAATTCGATATGGAATTTGTAACACTCGCATTAAGATGAAGACTATAGACTATGCACTTCACAGTTATGAGTTAGATGTAAGGACAGACTTTAGCTCTGAGAGACTTCTGATGTAAAGTATTATTATTAAACTCCTTCCTGACCCACTTCGCGTATCTTCGATTTTACGGAGGAGACGCCCGAATATAATTCTACCAGAAGATTCATTATTAACATTTATAATATTTTCAAACCATTACGATGCACTGGCATTTAGAGTTTTACTTGTATGTAAACATCATTGCATACTTTCAATTTCGCAGCCTTAGTACACATGTATAGTGAGCGCAGGACAATTAATAGTAAAGGATTCAACCCGTATAGCCGCCATCAGTCGTACTATAACGCGACGTTCTGGGTTTCTTTTAACAAATCTGCTCATCGGAAGTTTCTTTAACAGCTTTATACAAGTCATATCTAGATTCTCTATGTTTTTCGGCTTTATTAAACCATCTTCAGACCGTGAAAAATAATTGATTGATTGATTGATTGATTGGTTTTTTAACGCCGTAGGCCTACTCGAGGGTATTTCACGTTATACGACGGCGGTGTATACTCCAACAGTAAATAACACAAACCATAAAATGTGAAGTGTCTTGCTCTGTTGGAAAAATAATGTTCCTCCAGTGCAAAGTAAAGATAGCAAGTTGAAAGTGCCTGCCCAAAGGGAAACAAGAATTTTAAATATTTTAATTGCTGTATATAAGTGAAATATTCTTGAGTACGGCATAAAACAAAACTTAAAACATACTATTTAGACTTATTTACTACTAATAAGTTTGTTTGTTTCATTGGGGTTAAACGCCGTACTTAAGGTTATTTCACTCATAAGACGGCGTACAAGCCCAATGGGTGAAGGATACCATCCATGACGCCACTGGCAACAAACAAGATACGAGGCAACCACAGGACATTAGAGGACGCCACAAACAGATCGGCTTCTTGTTGGCGTTGTTGCCCCTTAGTTCTGAAAGCACCAGGGCAACAGGAAGCTCTCTCCAACCACCTGCTACTACTAATAAGAAGCTACATGTAGCACCGTATAGAAGAGTGTATGTAGTTGTTGCTGTAACAATAGATACCAGCAAAAATTAAATGAACTAGCTAGTCTATAATTTGTGCCTACCAGACTAACACTACCAACCTACATTTTTACTGTATTTGGAAAATTCCACAAATTCACTTACTTGTATTAACCATGGATTTTTCTTCCATTTTCCTCCCTTCTTCACAAACTTGTCATCTCACTGTACTCTGACACAAGGTCATCGTCAATATAATCCAGATTTGAATCTGTGGGTTCGTAATAACTCCGCTTGGATTCACAAACTGGGCTCTGATTAGTTGAGCTCATTGACTGATCGTCATCATCATCTGAAACCGGCCCAAATGCTCCAAGGTTGTCTTGTTTTGGCAGATGATGCAGACTATGCCACTGTGTGACCTTGGGATTGTAGTCACGGTCAGATGAAGGACTAGCTGACCTCTCGTGACATAATTTCAAAGAAGGCAATGGAGGAAGTGTTTTTTTGTTGCCTTTTTTGGAAACGCCTTCACCAGCACTAATTTTTCTTTCAGCGTCTTCTTTCAAATCTTTGTCTCGATTAATTTTTCCACAAACAATGTTAATCCATGGCATATGGGATGAGTTCTTATATTCAAAGTCTTTTGAGCCATTTTTTAGCGAATTATTTGGATCTTTTAAAAGGGCGTCTTCTTCTGGATAATTCTTCTCCAACTCTATTGAGAAAATTCCTTTATTTTCCTGTTTATCTTTAGATTTGGCCTTAGCAGGTGTGAAGCTTTCTTTAGCAGACTGAGTTTCCGTGGAAAATGCTTTGGGAGAAGCCATTTCAACCTCAGTTCCATTCTTCTCAGAGCTTTTTAACGCTTGAGTTCGTGAAGTCTTTCTGGTCTTGTGTGTTCTGGAAGCTCTTGTTGAATTATTACTATTGCCTTCGACTGCAGCAGAAATCGGGCTGATCTCGTAGTTGGTTACCACATTCAGGACTTCCATTGGGTACTCAGTCTCTGTAACATTGTTGTTGTTGCTGGTACTTTGTTGGCGTGTAAGTTCCGTCGTAGTTACAGTAAGTTTATCTTCATCTGATTGAGCATGTGCAGTGATCTGCGTCTGTTCAGCTGTATGCGTGTTGTGTGCCGGCGCTTCAATCCAAAAAAAATGGTCCGGTAATGTTGGGATTCGCAGTCGAATGGCTTCAAGTGAATCAGCTCGTGCTCTAATGATCGTCCTGTTGTCAGTTCTTCTACGCAGTTCCTCTTCGCGTCGTAAAAGAGCCTCCAAATTCTCGTAATATTGTGAAAACGGTGATCCATTGAGTTGAAACTGACCCACATGCCCAGTCTGATTGAACGCCTGTCTTTGCCGTATTCGTTTCCTTTGCTTCAGGTGTTTATGAAGCTTGTAGCCACCATAAAAAGGCGCAGCAATAGTTCCAAAACCAATGACCAGTGCTGCTCCACCGACCGCTAGCCCAGCTACTACTGGAGCTGCCAGCAACTTCCCACCTGTAACCAATGAAAATAAATTTTTTTTTTTTTTTTACACCATACTTAAGTTATTT